>PNEQ01079792.1:0-26296 GCA_003012365.1 Medauroidea extradentata | reverse complement strand
AGGCAAGGTAAGATAGTATGGAGGGAGGCCTATAAGTGCACATGTCACTTCAACCACGGCCGTAGACTTCAACTAACAAAAAAAAAAAATAAGACGGAAAGGTAGACTGAGATTTACGTTGCTCCTGGCCTCGTATTCTAGCAAAGAGGCCCTGGAAAAAAAAAAAAAGCAATTTCTCGTAGGAAACTAGCAGACGGCTGCAGACACTGTGACATGCTGATGTTGAGCAATTTTAGCCTATCTCACACACACACACACATGACGCACATACTGTCGTCAGCCTGACGAGAGAAGGGGGGTGAGAAGAAGCCAGCTTCTAACATAGATAAAAAAAGATCAGCCAGAAGTAGCACAAAAAATAAATAAAAAAGAATCTGCCGGCCCAGGCTGTTTGACATTCTTTTACATTTCTCCACATTACAGTGATAATTTTCCCACTACCCCCTCCTGTAAATTGATAGGTACAAAGCAGTATATGTTGCCGCCTCTTTTGCTTGTAGAAATGATAGCGTACTGATTTCCTCACGTTTCTTATAATTAATTACTGATAACCCCTCCTCCCCCGTACGCCCCCCCCTCCCCCGATAACACGGACAAATCGTAACTCGGACAGCTTCTCCCCCCTTTTAGTCTGAGTTATCGAGGGTTCACTGATTAATATCTTGTGACGCAATACCACATTCACATTCTGGCGAATCAACTTCTCAAAATTTAAATTAGTGCTCCCTGAAACGACTATGATTCAATTGGGGACAAATTATTGTTGCATAAAATCGTTTACTTTGAATAGAATCTTGAAACCATGGACGGTATTGTAGACTAGGTTGAATCGCTTTGTAAGGGCATGGCGTGCTGTCAACTTGCCGTTGTATGGACCATAGCTGTTTAATCTCAATTCCTAGTTTCGTTAATAGTACGTCCAGAATCGGTTCCTTTGGCAGCAAATCATTCACAGATACCAGTTTCGCGACCATTTCGTTGTGTGGACTGCTCATATGGATGGCTAGGCAGCCACACCAGTTTGATTTCTCCAGTGTTTTGAGAGAATATAATTTCTCTTTAATTTTCAAGATAATATCAGAGTGGGCATATTTGTGGTTGACATTTTTCAAGGCAGAGAGTATGCTGAGGGAGTCTGTATAAATACATAGTTTGGAGTATGGCAAAATGACAGCTGTCTAATACTTTAATTATAGCATAGGCTTTGCAGAAATATATGGAGACCTCTATTGGCAGTTGATATAAGCCGGACGCTTGCAGTTGGGGAATGTAAGTGGCACAGCCTGCAGAAACCCATCTGTAAAAAATTGTAAATAGTCTTTTTAAGTTATTTCGCACATGCTCCTGGAAAGTTTGTAGAGCTTTTCCAGTAGAAATACTATTCTTGTTTGCAGAAAAAATTCTTTCAGTCACACTTTGAAAGAATAAGACCTTGTAACTGACTCTATAGCATGTGATATACTCTTCTTATAGCAAGTGAGGGGCTAATGCTATCAATGAAATCAATGTCCAGGCTGTTAATGATAGTTTTAGGAGGATGTAGCCAGAGAAAGAAACTCCTGATCCAGTATTTATTGGTTAGATATTTAACGTGAAAGTTAATAGGACTGATGTTAGCTTGAACATGCAATGCAGCAATAGGAGAAGATCTCATAGCACCAAGCACATGCGCAAACATCTTGCAAAAGTGAAAGACTGGTATTGCTCGCAGTTGTCTTTAATGCACAGCCATAATCCAAGGTAGCTCAGATATAGGATTTGTAAAACAGTAACAATATATCAGGGGTTCCACACCACGTAGTGTGGCTGAGAATCCTGATCATATTTGATACAGTACATAGCTTATTGTCCAGGTATTTAATTTGAACAGTCCAAATGAGATGAGAGTCAAGCCTAATTCTCAGATAGCAATGGGTACTTACAGTCTGGATAGGGTGAAGATCTATTTGTACATATAATATATTATGATCTATGTGCTTATGAGTGAATAACATAAGTTTTGTCTTATTCAGGGATAAGTACGTTCTGTTAGAGTCCAGCCAAATTTCTAAGTGTTGTAGAGCATTATTTTGTGTATCTGTCACTTGTGGAAGCGTCTGGGCAATGTGAAACAAAACTACATCGTCTGCGTATGCTATAGTTCTTGCATACCCACCAACATGAAATATTATATCCTGTGACATCTCTTCCCGGGTACAAGAATTTCGAAATTTCACGTGCACCCTTCGTCCCGCCATCAAGGATTTGATTACTTGCAAAACAGGCATAGGGATTCCCAGCTTTACAAGTTTACCCATTAAAGTTGGAATATGGACAGCATCAAAAGCAGACTGTAAATCTAAAAACACTGCACTTAATATCCCCTTTTGGTGAAAAGCTTCCGTGGCCCAATGCATGATAACAGCCACTGCACCTATGGTAGAGCGCAGTTTCTAAAAATAATAGTTCTCTTCTTAGTAAATGGTTACGTTCCAGCCGTCATTCTGTTCTGTATTTATCTGCTCAAAAGTTTTTGCTACACATGACGTCAAACTAATCTGTTGGTATGAACTTGGTAGGGAGGGATCTTTGTTGTGTTTCAAAATGGGGATAATGAGTATTTGCAACCACTGCCGTGGAACTATTCCCTCTTTAAGCATGTTGTTAAATAGTGCCAGAAGAAAAATATGTTCCTGCGTGTGGCCTTTCCTTAAGATGTTTATAGTTTGTACCGTCTAGTCCAGAGACTCTAGATTCACGTAATACTGTCATGTACCGGTATTTACTATGGTCAATGAAGGCTGTAAGATTATTTGTGCCAAAATAGTTTCTTGAGATTAGTGGGTTTGATTTCCATACATAGCACATTTGTGAATATCAGATAACAGCTCTTTTTTAAATACCGTATGTTTGTGTTGCCTTGAGTGGTTTAGTTCTGTAGGACCTTCATCACTCTCCATACATCTTACATAGGGATATGTGTTGACATGTCATGACAAAACTTCTTCCAGTGTTGTGTTTTTACAATATCTGACTAGGTTTTTAAACAGAGTGAATTGACAGGTATTGCAAAAATTTCTCCCTTGTACTAGCTATTTTGTAAGAGAAAAAAGCACAACAGCGTTCATAATTTAATTTGGCACACTCAGCATTCCACCGTCCACAATAGGGTGTCCTAATAAGTCTCCTTTTTTTATTACTTAGGGAGAACTATTCTTGATAGCAGACACAACAGCATTTTCCCAAAAATTATAAGACTCCTGCGTGTTCATACTAGCAGGTGGTCCAGCGATAAGTTCATCAACAATTTTGGTGTATCCATCCCTGTCCGTCCTGTAGTGATTATAGAAAGTATGCCGCATTGGAATTGCATCAGACACCAGGATGTTGCCTAGAGCTGGTTCGCTAGATATTTATATTTTATATTGGAAAATGATTACTGCCCATAGGATCTGATAATGTGCCCTATGTATAATATTTAGCAATGTTCGGTGAACAAAATGTTATATCTATTGAGTAATTTGTTTATCGAAAGTTCCGACATATTTGAGATCACCATTATTTAGTAGAACATGTAGATGAATTAAAGATTTCAACTAGGTAATTGCCAGCAGCATCCACACTAGGATCTCCCCTTAATGGGTGGTATGCATTAAAGTTACCCCTAACCAAGAGGTCACCCCAGGCACTGTTCTACTCTTGAGAACTGGCTGAACATTTTTGGTACATCTTCCACCAACCTCTAATATTCTGTGTTTGCCCAACTTCACGAAACGTAGTTCTAATGATTAAATTGGGCTTAAATGTTATATTTTGTTTATGAACTGTTAAATATCATTGTTCTGATTATAGTTTTTAATTTTTATCAAACCTAAATTAAGTATCTAAGATTTTAAAAAATTCTTTCTGCTGGTGTCTCACTTTTATTAACAAATGCTTACATTTTAGGCACGCATGGGCCTCCTATTGACTGTTGACAAAATCAAAAATTAGCCTGGCACAAGCACAGATTTGGCTTCAACATTCGCTATGTGTCTAGTACAGTTGTACAGTTCCAGAACTACCACACGAAAATGAAAATATTGTCTGCAAAAGAGTGTATGTTCCAAAGGTGCCATTGTCCACATTTATGTCAACACATTTTTGCGGGAACACAAAGTGCTATTGTTTTGAAGAATGTGTGTAAAAAATATTGTAGGGTTTCTTGGATAGGGGCTTGTTTGGAGTAATCACTGCTAATATGTTGCATGCTTAAGCAATGCTAGCATTGCATAACTACCAAATTCAAACAGCAAAACAATAACTCATACCTAATTAATAACTAAAAAAAAGCAATATGCTCTGTCTTACATGCAAAAATGTGCACATAAATCACAATTTACAAGCACTAAATAGGGGCATTAATTACCAAGCACAAAGTCATACACTAGTCTTAATGTTGCCGTCCTGTACTGAATTATTTTTATCATTATTAGTATTAATATTGTTAATATTACCAATTTTGCCTGCATGTAACCTGTAAACATAAACACATCCTTCTACCTTACACTTGCAATGACAATGAATTGGCCCTGGCCAGCCTGGGCTCCATATTGAGTTCTTTAGTCAGTGCCATGAAGACACAAAAGGCAATGGGCGGCAATCCTTCATCCTTAACTCAGTGATTTTTTTTCTCTGCTTTCTCACTCTTCCCTCCCCTGTATTTACTATGCCCCATTGCGCTATCAGTGGTCACATGTGTCGGTATTTGACAAGGGTCAGAGGAGATATGACGTCATTGTGTATAAAATTAGCCACCCATATTTATTTAAAAATTTGTATTATTTGAACATGCTCTAAAAAAGATCTTTTTTGTTCTGGAAAGTTAAAAAAAAGAAAACAAGACTGTTTATACAGTAATCAAGTACTGCAGGTACACAATAAATCTATTCCACCATTATATGTACCTTACTCAATGCTGGTAAATTATAGTGTAAAATTGGCATTCATTTGTAAAAAAAAATTACCTGTTGAAGCACCCACTGAATGTAAACAAGCCCTCCAGCACATGCTGCTGCAGGTGTGCTATCTTTAACACCTCTATGTTCTGCTGTAATGCATTTGCTATTTGTCATTCGTGGCTGGGGTACGGACCATTCTGAGATTAGCTACATAATAGGGAGGAGGAGGGGACTTATGTGTGTCTGTAGCAGTACGTACACATACTGCCAGTTAAACTAATTATTTAAATAAAATATATTAAGTTATATTAGTTTTAGTAATTTTTTTGTACATTTCTTCATATCTTATTTTTTGGTGATGGTTCCATTAGACTCATATTTGTTGTAGGCCTATACCAGTTAAGAGTTGAATGGGTAAATAAATAAAATAAATAATTTATGCCATTTTGAACAAATATACTTTTTCAAATTAAAATATTTTATATATACGAGTAGGTTTAGTATGATGAGTTCTGTTGTACCTTTCACACTAATTCCACCAATGTATAGACCCTGCATGATTTTATTGTGCTGAATGTTTTCAGCAGAGTTAGAATAGTAATTTTCAAAAAACAAAAAATCTAGAATAATTAATTAATTTTAATTAATATACAGAGAGGTTTTGTTACAGAGGGAGATTTTGCTACTGCCGCTACAGTAGCACCATCACAGGTTTGTTATGTGTTTGTCTATTGATTGCTTGCAGGGACTTGGCACACACACACACAATGGACGATGAGGAGCGGCAGCAGTTGGCAGAGAGGCTGGATCGAGAGTTAGATGAGTACATGCAGAGTCTAGGGAAGCAAGAGTATACTGAGGGATGGCCAGAGGATCGCTGGCAGGATGTATGTATTTATCCTTTTGTAGCCAGATTATATGGTGAATAAAAAAAGTTTACTAACAGGCAGATGTTGTTGCTGTGAACGTTTGATGTGCCCGAGGTTCTTGTTACAAGAAAGTTAAATTAAAAATTGTTTGGGATCCTTCCTCTGTACTACCCACAGTTTGAACATTGTGGTGGCATTTTTTTGAGGTCCATTATAATTTAGTGTTTAATAGGTAGGCAGAAGTTAAACATGCTATTTTTTTCGTAAATGATAAGGTCAATCTCAAACTGATGCTTCCTTCACCATCGTGTTTGTGTTGCGATGATAAAACATAAATGATGATTTCCATATTGATAACAAATGTAAATGTGTTCTATTAGAATTGTGGAGTATGTACTTAGTGATGAACTGTGGACCACTGACTACTTTTATATGGCTCATGAGCATAAATTGCTTTATTTTCATTGAAACTGAATTTTTTGCAGGTCATGATAGTAGGTTTAATATAGAATTACTTGCTTAAGAAGAGAGAAATGTGCTCAAAATAGTAACGGAGCTACGTAACTTTATTGTAGTGTTTTGAGTTCATTGCCAATGTAGTATAGTAGTTAATCTTTTAACCATGTATGATTTGTTTTGTGTGTGTTGTTACACTTGCCCTTGTACTGCCAGTTGTTCCCGTATCCTACACTTAAAAAATATTTTGGGGCAAGTTCATAGTACTGAAATCTTTGTGATTCTAGAATATTTTTATTTGTTACACTACCAGTATCTTAGTTATGGGGAAAACTATTATCTTCATCATGCAAGTTTAATACAATGTCCGAGAAAACAAAATGTGGGTAGGTAACAATGCATATTTCACATAATATACTAAGCATAAGTACTTCTAGGCCGGTACATGTAGATAGAACATATCCACACAGGATGAACACGTTTATGTGCAGAAGCACAATTGTGACATTTCACTGGCTATGTAAGCTTTATCAGGCAGTAATGAAGAAATGTGTTCGTCGTCCTTTGTGTTTGTGTGTTTTATCTACAAGTAATAGTGCTTCTTATATTATATGAAATATGTAATGAGTAGCCTAGCTGCTTTTTCGTACATACATAAAATTGTATGGAAAGTGACTTGGCCTACAAGTTGTGTTATTATATAGAGCGTCTGACATTTAGATTGCAGTAGCCTACAGTTTTATGTGGACATTTGCTCTCTTTTTTCAATGCACGACGACTGTCATTAGCAATGTCTGTTTCAGCGCGTGGTTACCAAAAATCCCAAAATTTTCAAATTGTTACTTGGATCTTAACATTTTTGCATATTGTACACCAGTGAAACACGTTTTGGGTGATGTATTTGTTTCATCATTTACACCATTCTAAGGTGTTGAAAAAAATTAAAAAACATAGATTTTGAACTTGGTACTGTTTTCATGCATCCTTAAATCTATCACATCATAACTTTTGAAGCAAAACTAAAATTGTATCCAGATTTTTATTGTGTGTAATGTCTTATGAAGAAATTCGAAGGCTAATTTATTTTTTGTTAGATGTATACGTTACCTGCGTTTTCTAACAAACTGAAACATCAGAATGTTGGTCTGTGAGATACTTTTTTGTTATTGAAGTTAGATGGGGGATGAAAGCAAGGAAGTTGTTCGTAATGAGCTAAATATATTTTTAATAGAAACCCCACTGCAATAGTTTTAGCCATTCTCTTGTTTATAGTTATGAAATGTGTGGCATATTATTTCCATACGCTTACCCTACACCTGGGTGTCGCTCGAAGTACTGGGTGAAGGAAGAAAAGTTCCCTTATCTTTACTGACTATGAGGTTTTGTCTAAAATGGTTAATAAATAAGATACATGCTTCCTTTAGTGAACAGTTTTCTACGTCCCATATCCTAAACATGTTCAGGAGTGAAACTACAGTGTCTCGCTTCCAAGTGATTTGTTGTGTATAGTGTATAGATTTTGAAGCAAAGTTTTTGTGTTTTTTTCTCTTGTTAACATTTATTTGTATGGAAGACATAACAATAAAATACGCAATATAAGTACGCTAGGAAAAAGGGAGCATATTAACGCATTAAGAAATCTTTAGAAGAAATGGAAGTTCCAAACGAACCATGTATGCTCAACGCAAGAAACAACAGCAAGACAGTACATCAAACTAACATGCAGAGTGGGCAACATGTATGTTTTTTTGTTATTGCTGTTTTTCAACAGTTTTTGTTAACAATATCATACCTGCAAAGTCTTCCTGACTGCAAAATTAGTCTTAAGAAAGTTACAGCCTAATAAAATTATCACAATTGTAACGCCCACCAAAACACGCTTCAGTCGGCCGATCCTGTCGTGACGTCACTGCCCAGGCACGAGTCAGTCCACTCCGCATACCCAATAGACTATGTGTACTTAGCGTGCTTCGTGCCAGAATATGGATAAAAGTACAGTAAATTGCAGAAAATCAAAGACTCCAAGAAACTGTAAATTATGTATTGAGCCACGGTGTATGAATACGTCTGAAAATTAAACAGATAAGGTATTTATTCATGTGCCAAAGAACATGGACTGGAGGAACAAATGGTTCAGAGCAATCAGGTGAGATTACAGTGACATCTCAGAAAAATCCTGTGTTTACGTTTGTGAAGACCATTTCAATGTTAGTACGAATGTTAAAGTACCTGTGTTGTTTATGTTATAATGTGTTGAGAGAAATATTACACCTGCATCATCATTCTGTATTTTTATGGTTGTGCTATTGTTAATCCTATAGTGTCATGAATGTTAGTAAAAATCACTGTATGCTTTTCCATGAGCACCAAATAATAAAATAAACAACAATATTTACCATTTAGGCATTCACATTGTTGGCCCTTGTATTACCTATTTAGCCTACGGTGTATTTCCGATTTTCAGAAATGTTTTTAGGGACCCTAATACCGATACACAGATGTGAAAAGTTCGTTATGTGTAATAAATACAAGACTTCTAAAATGCTCATTTCCATTTGAAAATTATCAGTAAAATTTATAAAATTTTATGTACCGATTTTGTAGCATATCACACCAAAACAATTTTCAGTGTGTACTTAATGCTGCAGCATTTGTGAGAATTATTAGTAAACACAGGCCTAAATAGTAGCTGATATTGTAAAATTGTTCGTGGTGTAAGAAATGTTTTTATAGGCCATTCTCGATAAAGTGAGCACTGCATATAGTTTTCTTTCAGCCTTTTGCAGTCATCTTTATTATTTTTAATATGAAAACTTCCATGTAACTAAAAACCAGTGTAAATGTTTAAACTCACTCAAAAGTTAACACCTCTTGGCCCAATAAGACATTTATTTAATTAATTACAAGTTCTACTGAGTGCTAAGTTTATAGTGAACAGCCTATACTGTGTAACGTAGTTCTTTAAAGACAAAGAAAAACATATTATGTTAGTTTAGGTTCTTCACTACTGCGGTGCGACTACATAATAAAATGCTACAGCATGTTTACAGCCTCCTGTAAAAATTTTAAATTATCATTGTTGCAGTATAGTTCATGGAACTCCCATGCAAAAAACACTTCACGCTTAACACTTGTCTACATGTCTCTGTTCTTTATTAGTGAGGGACTGTATTGTGTAGCCTATAGTATTTTTGTGTATTTTATGTTCAGGGCAGATTAAACCAATAACAGTGCATAAATTGCTCTCTCTTCAGCTTCACATATCCAACAGTTCTATCTCTGTAGCTTTCCTCGCTTGACCTGTAAACTATTTTTTACTAATAATTCAATCTGATAAAATCAAAATTTTAAAAGCAACAAATTATTTCTTAATTTTGAATTCATGCATGTCAAAAAACCCTCAGTGTAATTGTTTCAATTATTGTAATGAAGCAATAAATTATTGATGCACACAAACTGGTACAACAAGTATAAATTATTTTTACTAATTACATTCATTAGAACGTGATTTGTGTGTAAAAATTATGAAATTTGTAATAAGAAATATTAATTTTACTTCACATTTGCAATTTAACATTCAATTTTTTTAAATATTAATTCAAAACAGTTATTCAATAAAATTCAGTTACTATAGTTGCATATAACATGATAGTACATGTACATTGTAACAAAGAATATAATACACTGTCACTAATTTAGTCTATAATCTGAGGGACATGTTTATTTATTTATTTTCTGTTAGGTCTAATATTCTTCGAACACTGTACGAGCCGTCACAAGTGCTAGTAGAAGCCGCCTGCCTTGACATTCCCTCGTCAGCCGTTAACTAGGGGCTGTTCAGATTATTATTCAGTCTAATTTTTAAACTCAGACAGCCACCATTTCTTATCAGGTCTAATAAACGAACAGTCCATCGTTATAAGCCGTGCCACTGCCTGTCATTGCGTAGGTGTAGTAGAGGGCCTATTTCCTGTAGGTAGTGCCGTTTACTTATTACAAAAACGTATCACACCAAACGTGCAAGGATTGAAGTACAAACTGATATATGTTTATGTATCTTGTACAATGTCATAATACACACTAGGTATTATGTGAAACTAGATACAATGATGTGGCAACACGGAACGACAAGCAATGTTCTCAAAAGTTGTTCAATAAGAAAATAGATTACAATCGCATTATTTGACATGTTAGTATTTTTAAATGTGATTATACTATTAAAATCTTATTTAATACAAACATAGTTTGTTATTTAGGCCGTACATATACTGCTAAGGATCGCGAGTATAAGGCTATCGATATGTGTAATTTAACCACTTTTGTTTCTGTGCCGTCAAAGTAATTTCAGTTGAAATAATTTAATATCATGACAGTATCAACTTACGGTAAGTCATCTGACAGTTCTTTTACAAAATCGCTATCCGTTTCTTCCAAATAAGGCTAATGGCACGAGTTGTAGCCATATTTCACAACGTGCCAGCCAACAACCTGAGCTGGGCTAGCTCACCCTTCTGCTATTTTTCCACGAACCTGGTGATTTAATAATGGTGCCAGCATGGACTAAAGCAATTTTGAGATTTCGAACTGTGCGCCTTTCAAGCCCCGCCAATGAACTCGTTCTCCACCCCCCCTTTATGGCCGTCGTACCTTCACCTAGCTTCGAGCAGCCTTGGCCGTTTTCGTGCCTTCCCTTCCCCTCTCCTCCCCTCCTCACGGCACCATCGCCAAGCCGATCCCGGCTGCCTCGTGGCACTCTGCCTTCGCTCGCTGTCCTGGAATGTTCTCACTATCTCCTCGTGACTGATGCGGCACCTGTGGCAGTTCATCTTTATTCTGGTAAGCTTTTTTTCTTGTTTAGTTATTAATTTAAATCTTGCCTTCACATTTTTTATGTTTCCTTGTTCTTGCTTAAGTGGTGCCGTTTCGGCTGCGAGGGGATTGACACCCCATTTTATTTTTCAGTATGCTTCGTGTATTCGGGCACGTAATCAAATTTGGTCAATGTTAATTTTGACTGCTGTAACTTGTACCTGGAAACTCCGTGTATTGTATGATCAATAAACACCGCTTTGTTTTGAAACCCTGTACGAGTTTAATTTAAGTATACATTTAGTGACTATTACCCTGTCCCTGAGTGATCAGTGGCATCACCTTGATGGATTGTGTGGTTTTGGAGGTAGAAAGTGTGCCTTGGCTTGAGCTTGTTAGCTAACCCTAGATTCACAGCCGTTTGTCATTGTATAATTGTGTGTGTGAGATTCGGGCACAAACCATATATCTGGTGTAGGCGGAGAGAGCCGTGCCTGGGCAGTGATGTTAGGCCTATTTACAAGTTTTTCGCTGTCACTTGATAATAGCAGCGTAAATCGCTACTTTTAATTAAAATAACTTGCTCTACACTGACGGTTATGTTAAAAACAATGCGTATACACTGTCATAGTTGTGTTAGAATGCACCCCTTTCCATATCAACAATATTTATCACATAGGCATGTTGCCTATTAAAACCATAAAGAAAAGGCATACAAACAATCATAATTCCCATAAACAAATTTAAGGCCATGATCACTAATTTCTACTACTGTACTTGTATAACAATTATTTTTTAAAAATCCTAAACTAGAGCAAATATAAAAATAAAACTGCTACCAAGTTTCTTTGCAGCGTTGTACTATGTTTTGTGATTTTTTTAAACACAAAAAGTTTACCTGCTGGTTTGGTAAGTTATTTGATCGACAAAAATTTAGCTTATAATACTGTTTGTTTCAACTTTATATTTTAGTCTTAAAAAAACTACATAGTACACTGTGAAACAAATTTAAACTTTACTGGAAAACAGATTGTTTGATATCTGCTCTCATTTAGGCTTAAAAGGTAATTATCACTAAAGTAGTGGAAAAGTTAAATCTTTAGCATTGCTCTCTTTATTCCAAATGACCTATGACACTGTTATGTTATTAGTTTATGTTTCAGGGACGTCTTTTTTTCTGACCAGATGAATGTTTTACTTTCACATTTTTTGATCAATTGCGTCACGGAAACTTCTAGGTAACAGTTATACAAAATAAGCACAAACTAGCAAACAGTGATTGGGTAACAGGATGTAGTTTTTTTGGACATACTCCATTGTGATACAGATGTCTGTCAAAGAAAACTACAGAGAATAGGAAAACAAATAAGCATAGTATGTTTTAGTCAACAGGTTACATAAACAACATAAAATTCCATAAATATAATCAGGTCAAATACAACAAGATCTTGTTCCCATCTTCAGCAAAGGCAGACAGGGTCTAGGACTGATCAGTCGTATTTGTGTTCTTGGATCCTGTGTGTCTTTGCCTGAGGATGAGAACAGATTCCAGTTCCCGAAATATTGCTTTTCTGTTTGTCTCTGGAAAACTCTGTGTTTAGTTTTGCCTCATTGTTTTGTCATATTTTTGCATTTCATATTTGTTTGTCATTTGCAAAAGCAGGCCTCCTTCCTGTGTTCTCTGCTTTGGTGGTGTTAGGTTTTTACTGTGTTACATTTCTTTCTTAGCTTTTTTTTCTGGCTGTTCTTGTTGTATTTGACCCGATTCCATTTATGGAATAAAATGTTGCGGATGTGCCATGTTGACTAAAGCTGTTTTACGTTTTCCTGTTATCTGTATTTTTCTTTGACAGACGTCTGCATTGCAAAAACTACATCCAGTCATGCACTCTCATCGCACATCTATTTCAGAGGTCATATGTGAAGGGGTAAGCACAACCACGTTGATTACTCTTACCCCTATTGATGATGCAGGGGTGAGTAAGTGAAAGCTCAGCAATAACAGTATGCAAGGATTTTTTAGATCAAATAAATATTATTCCATGGCATCTTGTAGGCTTTCATATGAGACTGTTCTGTTGAACACAGGAGATGGAGAAGCACCCATTCTTCATGAGCAGTGTTCCAAAAGAGGGTGAGCCATTGTCTCCTTTGATGGAAGGTCTACAGCAACTTAAGTATGATGAGTCCGAGAACTCCCCTGAAGGTTAGGTTTGTTTAAATGAAAATTTTGTTTAGTGTAAGAAATCAGCAGAATTTGCATTACCTTTTTAATTGAAGTAAGTCTTATATTTATTGATTTTTAAAACTTTTCCAGACTTGGCAGAAGCGTACAAGAATGATGGGAACTTCCATTTTAAAATCAAGAAATACTGGTTGGCAGTTGTGGCATACACTGAAGGCCTAAGGCACAAGTGTTCGGACAATTCTCTAAATGCTCAGTTATACAACAACAGGGCTGCTGCACATTTCTACCTTAAAAACTTCAGGTACAGACCAAGCTGTGTGGGCTGGGTTACAACTGTGTGCTTGGCAGAAGTATCTGGTTCCAGGTTTCATTTCTACATTACTGTGGATTCTTATCTTGGGTGTGTGTGTGTAAAATGGAAATAAAAGTTAAATACTGTATATGGCTGTAAGTTCACGCACACTCTCGTACTCACTCTCAGAAGCACTCGTGCTCGGTACATATCAACAAACATGCTTGCGTACACAATAAAATGACGTAGTGGAAGAAAGAATTATACATGTGTGTGTGTACACAGATGCCCATGTATATACGCACACAAAATCATCTACACAAGGCCCTACTGACACATCTATAAATCATTCGGGATAAAGTGAGCACTTAAGATTTAACCTTTGAAAAAAGACACTAGCCATTACTGCATATAAGTCACCATAAGCAAGAGTTACTTTACTGCTTGTATGGTTGGTAGTGATTCATCGCATGTAGTGCTGTGTATTTTCCTGTTTGAAACCAACATTAGTGAATGAACATCAGACGAAATTGACCTCTCTGGGTTTTATATACTTCATAATATTTATTTATGATCATATTAACATTTCAATTACAGTATAGTTAGACTCAATTGGCGCCAGAAGAATGTGAGGCTATTGCCGACCTCAGGTCATCTTGCTCGTTACAGCTTGCACCGCGGTTCAGACACTTCAAAATTCCACCGAAAGGTGGCATGAGAGTTAGGTTCTCGCACTTTTTCGTCACTCCGCCAAGTTGCATTATTTGATCCGTTGTGCTTATATACACATTCAAAAGTATTGTAAATTGTTATGAATATCATTGCCAAATCATGTGAAAACCATCTATATTCTGTAAATTATGTTTTACGTTTGCCAGTCTAGAAACAACATACTTTTTAGTTCACATATTAAGAAAGTACTTTATTTATTGTTTCTGAATTGCGTCGTCGTTATTCGTGGCAGTAGAACTGAACGAAACTTGAATTCTTGAATTGCATGTGTCATGTCCATTTTTAGTGGTGGTTTTGAGTTACAAATTCAAGTAAAATATGCCCGCATTTACAAGATTTGTAACGGCAATAGTGCGTGTTGTATAAATTAGTCGATGGACAAAAACCATCACCATTGTAAGACATTAACTGGCAGGTATTTATAACTAAGATCAATTTTTATTATATCTTATATTTAGCCCCTGTGCATTTAATGAGTAGATATTGTAGCTAATATTTATTGGAGCTGTTTTATGTAGTTTTAAACATTGCACGACCCAATGTAAATAAAAGTATGTTGCAATATTTATGTTTACATTCGGCGGAAAAATATAAATTGGCGGAAAATAGAAATTAATCAGGGCTTATTTGAGTGTTCACTTTATTCCGAATCACCTATACACATGTATTTGTGGTAGAGTATATTTCAGTTTAGTTTAAAGTTAAATCTTGGTAAGAAAAAAGTGTTTGTGGGGGGAGGGATAAATGTCTTGAATGGATATCAGGCCCAGATTTGTGGGGTTTAAAAAAATGTTTATCTGAGGTTTTGGGTGAAACTCAGAAAATCTTCCACTGTAGCATTAGTGCACTAGTAGTTTGAATATTTGTGTCCATGTATGTTTTAATCGTAAGATTAATAAGTGGTCTAGCAGTCGGATTCCTGGATTATATCAATACAGTATGTATGTGATTTTACATAATAGAATAGAGTTTTGAATAAAAAAAAATTTTTTTAAGAATTATAATTAAAACCCAAAAATGTCTTAAAGCACTACATAACTAGTAGTTACATCTGGTATATAACATGTGGTCTGTTCAGGTCAAGCCTGAATGATTGCCAGTCTGCATTGCAGTTGTCTCCTGACTACTCGAAAGCAAAAGTTAGAGCAGCACAGTGCTGTCACAAGTTGAAACTGCTAGATTGTTGTGTGAAACTGTGTGATGAAATTCTGGAAGTGCAGCCTGACTGCAAGGACATTATTCAGCTAAAGAAGAAAGCACTTGTAGATAAGGTAATAAATAGCAATGTGTATCTACAAGTACTGTATTTTGTGTGTGTGTTTGTGTGTGTTTGTGTGTGGTTGTGTTTATATAATTTATGCAACTTTGTTTATTTTCCATTTTGAATTTGTGTATGCCAGTAGTTTGTGGTACATACATACATACCGTGTTTACTCGCTTCTAAGACGCACATTTTTTAGGCTTTTCGAGACCTAAAAGTGGGCTGTGTCTTAGAATCGATGGTGTCTTATATTCACCAGCATTTTAAGAGATACATACAAAAAAATTTAGTAAATAAACATTTGTTCCGTGATATGCTAGCATGTACTAATTACAAAAAGGAATATCACATCATAAATCTAGAAATAAGCATGAACAAAAACGGTGTCTCAATTCACATGTTGCGAACGGTAACAAAAAGGAGTTGTATTTGAGTCTCAGGCCGTTTTAACACTGCAGCAAAGCACACAGGCACATGCTGAGCGATCGATAACACAGCGGAAGTTGTCAAGGTCAAGAGATACTGTCTGAACTCAAAAACAATGGTACAGGAAAAAGACATGTGACATAGACAAACAGTGATAACATTAGTTCCACAGTGATCGAGCTGTCAATATTTTTTTGGTCGCCCTTGTTCTTCACTAGCTTTGTTGCTATTTAACTGCAGAAGTTTGTGTACTTTGTGTACCCAATGGCGTTTACTAGTGATTTATTGTGCTTAGCTGTACATATGCAATATGGAGAGCACTAGTAGAAAATGATATGATGCAACTGTTTAAGTGGCAAGTTGTAATTGAGAGAGTTTAACGTTTCGAGATAGCATTGAGTTATTAAGTTTTGCTTCTTTTGTGAAATGAGAGGCGTGCTTATTCTTTTCATCCTTTTTTATGGGCAAAAAGTACAGTCTCTATTTCCCCTTTCTCTTGCGGATCATCTGCAATGCACGGTAACAAAGGTGGCAGGGTCCTTGAAAGGGGAGGGGGAAGATAAACATGTGGCTCTGCTGCTGGGAGATAGGATGCAAGCTGCACATGACTATCGGACAGATATAGGGGAGGGAGGCGGAGAGGCAGCTGCCGCTTCTTAAACAACACACCTGTGTGTAGCTTTGCTTTGGGCTGACGGGTTGACAAGCGACAGTTCACATGATGGCAAGGCCAGACTTCTTTTGAAAAGAAAGACCAGAGTGCATCTTAGACTAGCATTTAAACTTTTTTTAAACATTTTTAGCTCTAAAAGTGGGGTGTATCTTATACATGGGTAAATATGGTATTATGAGGGTTGAAGATTAGTAACACAACTTAACAACAGATGGTAAACAAATAACTTCGAATTGGTGGACAATCAAATAGAGTCAGTTAAAAACTGATAAATAGGATGTGCTGATTTTGTTAAATGAAATAATATATTTTCATACATAATTGTGGTAAAATTAAATATTTACATTAATAATTCTGGTAAATTAAATATTTGTTGACGTGTCATTTTCAAGAAAAACTTATAAAACTTGCTATTTTGTAGCAAAATCCAGGTAGGAACCGAGTTATGTAAAATGCTTCTTACGTAAATTCACAGTTAAGAAATTTGTAGACAGAGATGCACCAATTGAGGTGAAGGTTCAAAAAAACTTGCATGGCACACATGTGTGATGCTAATCCCCCCCCCCCCCTCTTACTCTCTCTCTTTCTCTCGCGCACAGTTTTTCGTTGATCCCAGCAACAACATACAGCAGTACCATTTATCTCCTGCAAAGCAGGCTTGCTTACAGGATTTAAGACCAGAGTAGCCTGCAGTTATTAGACAGTGAAAAGTATGGAAAAAAACACAGTCATAATAGTTTTCTTTTAACAATAAATTACCTATTTGTAGAGGTATGTCAATTTTGCACATATGTTGTAGGTCAAATTCAACACACCAACAGCATATAATTCGCTGTTGCGTCTGTGATTGGACGACGACTGTCGGGACATGCCTTTTGACTACAGCAAACCAGTAGTAAATAAGGAAATAATTTGTAGGACTATTGCGCGCTACTCTCTTGTACTGTTGGAAACCAATAGACAATTGATAATATGATTTACGTGTATTGGACTGAAAAGTCTAAGCTGCTGCTAAATGAATTTGTTAAAATGACTCACATCTACGTATATGGTTTCAACTAATAAACCAACTAAAAAAATTTTTTTAGCTAAATAATTAGTTACAACCATAGCTTTTACTGTCTTGGTAAGATAAGCTAACATTAAGATAAGCTAACATGGTGAAAACCATTTTAAACAAAACAGCCGTACAGATTACAACACTTCAGCCCTCCTGGACCGTCATGTAGTTAGGGTTCAGAGAAGATACAGAGGTCTCCTGACCCACTGCATTCACTCCAATCTTCCTCTACATCACTGTAGCTTATCGTGGAAAATTTAAACTGTTCCAGGAATTGACTCACTGGTTTTCCAACCAGAAAATGAACTTGCATTCTCGAAAAATTTTGTTTTATTTAAAATTTATTGTACATTGAAATTAGCATTTCCATCCATTACTATGAACCCGGTTTACTGAAAAAAGCCAGTATAAAAATGCAGCACAAGTCCACGAGGATAGAAAAAGAAGAAAAGACATTTCACCTTATGGCCCACACAGATGAGCGGAAAAAATTTAGCTGGAGAGTCCAGAAGGTTGTCCAAATACGAATTAATAAAGATACAAGGCTACGATGCTGCCCATTTGTGTGAACTTTGCCACTTCCGAACTACTTCATAATAATTTGGGGCCACAGCCTCATTAAGCGACCACACTGGCTGATGTATTGAATATTAGTGCATACAAACTACATTCTTGAAAAAATTGGGCCATGGCCCGGAGACACGACAACCTTCCTTGTCTGTGTCTTGATACTTCGTGCAAATGGCGGAAGCAAAACTCTCTAGAAGGGATCACACACACCACCCCAGGTCACACGCCTATGGGCGGCCTGACGTCACATAACCACAATACCACCGATCTCCTTAGAGCCCAAGGCCAGCTAGCCATATTTTTTCCAAGTAGTTCCTATAAACACATGAAACAGGCCAAAAACATTAAACGCAATATACTGTTTGAAACACAATTCATTATTCTCAATTTGTCTCCCTGGCTAGCACATTGAGATATAAAAATAGATAAGTAATAAATAATTCTGCAACATACATATTTTCCTAGATCACACCACAAATTAGCAACATGGCCGAAATTACATAGGATAACCTGTAGAACAAAAAATTTATATCCAAATACCAATAACTAGAACATCATTTATTTTATTTATTTATTTTATTTATTAAGTTTATACACAGCAAGGTTTAGCACTTGGCCGGTTTACAACTTGAAGTGTTTTAAACAATAATGTTGAGGAAAACTTAAAACTTAATTTATAGTAAATATAGCGATTAAATACAATAATGATGGTAAATACTTAAAGTTACAAAAACAAACTTGGTACATTTAATAATACATTTCACAAAAAAAATTTATAGCAAATTTTATTATATAAATGTGTTCACAGTTTCAATTAGTTTTGATCAATTAACAGATTTTGTTCCGCCATCAAGGCAGCCCAGCAGTTTCTTTTAAAGCTTCTTAGCGACTTAGTTTGCTTTAAAGGCTCTGGCAGTTCGCTCCACTGCATCTTAATACAAAATTATTTTACCATTCAACTGTCCATTTTTTTAATTTTGAAAATACAAACACACTGTAATTCAATTATAGCAGACTGCTGTCTGGCAACACCAATCTTAAAACTTCTTATCTTAAAAAATAAAAATAAAATGATGTTACTGTAAACCACACAACTCTTTCAAAATTCTATCATTATTTATATTAACATTAGATACACTGAATCAGCATGATAACTTTTTGTTATATATTACACAAATTTCATTAAAGAGCGTCAAGAGACCTCACGAACCGTGTTGATACACACTATGAATATCATTGAACAGCATTAATGTAACCATGTAAAAGAAAGGAAGAGGCCGCTGGGCTATCAGCATGTACAAAAGACAGAAGCACAAGTACTCACGTTTTAGTACTTGACAAATACACACGAAAATAGGATGACACATAATAGCGGAAGCGCGTATCGTGACGTTTCGCTGCTTAGAGCAGCTTCCTCTGGCGAAGAGACATGGCTGACTGCGGTTTGGCTATCGATGCTGATGCACCTAGTGGCCAATGGTTGAACTGATATGAGGCTGGATATACGAAAGCGTCAAGTAGAAGAGGATAATGAGGTTATACAGTATAATAGTTGTGGGAAGCTGACTGACTGGGGATGTTATTTTATATTGAGACCTGGTGGTTGCCTGGATTTGGTGATATACTGATGAGCTAGTTCCCATTGTCTGAGTTCAGAGTTATTGCTTGTAGGTTGCAGGGCCCTCATCACTCTAGTGCTGTAGAAAGAGTCAAAGTCCTTGTTATGATTGACTGCATGGGCAGCAACTGGTTTATCCTGTGGGTAGGTGTCTTTACCTGCTATGGCTTGTCTGGTGTTTGCTCTGTGGCTGTTCATTCTCTGTCTCAGAGTGTTGGTGGTGAGGCCTCTACGTCATTCAAAAGCAGGCAAACCACTTACATTTTCCCCATTCAAGGCAGTTACAATTGGGCTACCAAGAACTTGATCTACCAGCTACAGTGTTCACACTGTGATGCTGAATATATTGGCATATGTACAAAAGACAGAAGCACAAGTAATTACATTTTGGTACTTGACAGATACGCACAAAAATATAGGACAATTGATAAGTAAAGACAAAGGCCACTAATTACTAAAACATGTGGACAGAGATGCACAAGTACTTACAGAATCATACTTGCAGGCAGAACGTAAAACACAGATGAACAAAATTTTTTGCACGGTCGCGACATTTCTCTGGCCAAGCCTGCTTCCTTGGGCGGCTAATGATTACACGCAGCCCCTGTGAGAAGAGTTTTATCATGTGACTGTGCCAGCCATAATTAGGTTATTGCGACACGAAGCGTCTGTAATTTGCAGGCAGGGTCCTAAGACTCATGTATAATCATTCAGTCATTGAAATAGGTGTAAGTTGGTGTTTTTATAAACAATTAGTAATTAAATTTTTTAGTGAAAACCCTGTTTGGCAGGGTACAAGAATGTGTGTATATTCTATAATTTTAATTCTTAGTTCACTATAAATTATTATTTTTTCTTTATTAGATGGTTTTCGAATAGCCAGATTTATTTTCAAACATTTATATTATGATAACCACCTGTCACATTATCTTAAAAATTTAAATTTAACAATGTTTCAATATAGGCGAAAGGGACTGTTGATGTAAATTGTTAGCTACACTACCTACCATATTTTGTACAATTTTGAACGGACACAACCAGTCTGATTGTTTTGTAAATTTAGGTTATTGAAAAGAAAGCTTTTTTTTAGACAGTGAGGGAGCTATAAATCTTGAGTAATCTGTCAGCTGAAAGTCAGTAGTGTTTATTGCCAGCCGCTGGTGCTTTTAAGGATTTCAAGCCTGATATGACAATATAAAAATAGATAATTAGAGTGGGTGAGTGAGAAATTTTGGTCAGTGCTTAACATTGAGGTCTTTAGAACTTGCGAGGGATGATATGGTGTATGGAGCAGCATCGGAATGAATGGGCGGAGGAAATGGGAGATCCCTGAGTAAACCCGTTGGCCAGCGGCATCGTGCGGCACAATTTCCACACCTGAAAATCCAGGTACCGACCCCGTCTGTAATAAAACCCGGATCGTCTTGGTGGGAGGCATGAGGTTTAACTCCTCGGCCACTGCGGTCCTAGAAAATTAAACATTGCTGATTTTACTCCCGTCCCCCTCCCCCTCCTTTCCATTTTATATTATGTACATTGACCTTTGTTTAGTGTAATCAGAGTTTTTGCATTAAGTTTTTATTTTAGTGCCAAACAAGTTTGTATCTTAAACTGCATATGTATTGTATGCAGTGTTTTTAATCGTTAAATGTAACAAAAGCCACTGAGGTTTAATGCTGGTACAGTACTTAGTCGAGTTTGTATCCCTTATCAGTTTACAATTCGTCTGTGATTTCTTCACACACCTGTACATATGCAATGCCAGTTGATGTGTTAGGTTGTGGATGTTTGGTTTGACTAAATTTTCATTTGGTGTTTCCAGGGACTTAGTCTTCACCTAAATCAAGGACTAACAGTATGTGCATTAAATCACAGTATTTATTCATATACTGTATCAAAAATGTACCAAGTTACTGGTTACCATTCAGCTTAAGCTGCTTTAGAAAATATGTAAAGTGCCATAAATGTTAACGTTAATTTTGTAACATACAAGAGGGCAGTGTTACTGACATAAATTGTACAATTTCAGGGCTGCGAGATAAAAATTCTAGCACATTGTCAGTTGAATTTTGTATTTAGTAATGCGGAGCCGAAAATCATTCTTTGTGATGTTTCTGATTATTAGCGACAAATGGAAAGGGATCAGCGGAAAGGAGAATGGTTGCACTCAAAAGCAGAGGAAGTTGACCAAATGATTCTGAGCAAGATCAAGGACAGGGGTATCAAACTGAATAAAAACAGTAAGAAATACATTTTAAAATGTAATAAATATTTTGACATAAAAAGGGTTGCGTTAATTTGCTCACTTATACCAGAATACTTTTTTTGTTTAACTTTGTCACGCTTATGTACAGTAGTTATTGGTGATCTAAGCAAACAATTACTTACTGTTCTAAAGTTGACTGTATTGGAAGTAGTAGTTTTCTTGTAGGCTATGTTAAGTGTTTTTCAGATTAAAGTTGGGTGGGTAAGTGCAGTATATCCTGTCACACATGGAGTACCAATTCCTATTCTGTCTCGTTGGGGTGTCTTCTTTTTCCTTACTAGCTCACGAAACAAACATTGGAAAGCTGGAAACCAAATGCTGACAGGTATACAGTGTGCCAACAGCTTACAGTTTGTCATTTTGCATGAGTTTGATTATATTCTTATGCCTTTGATGCAGCACACCTTAAAGCAGCAGTTTTTTGCAAGCAACACAATTTAGGGGTTGTAGTAAAATAGCATAAAAATTTCAATACTTTTTTGCAACAGCTGTAATTAGAGAGAGATACAAATTTAATATGAAGTCATCAGCAGCGTGACATCAGGCTGCAGCTGCTGCTGCTGCCGCTGCACTCACATTCACCTCTTGTCTTGCCACTGAGCTGTCTGGTTTAAGGGTCTTATGGACCAAATCTGCCATTGCTGTTTTGCGAGTTTTCATGCCTTCAGGAGAAAGCATTTTGCTATGAAACCTTGCATCAGAAATACACATTAAAAATATATTTCACGAACTTACACTACTATCCATACTTATTAAAAATAGGTTTCACATTATAAATATTTTTATTCGAATTATACGCTGTTGAACTTGACAAAAAAAAGTTTTTTGTGGGAAATGTTTTAAAGAAATTGATTTCACACAGTCATGAAAATTAAGATTTCAAGCATTTTGATGTATAGAAACCGTATTGTTGTTGCTGAAAATTTTGAGTAAAAAACATTTTCTATTATGTGAATTGAAGCCCTGGTAAGAGTCGCAGTGCACTGCGACAAGTCGAGACAGCGAGAGCATAACGGACAGAAGGCATGGTCTTGGGTGGTGCGTGGGGCGAGCTACAAAGATGAGAGGAGATGATCTGTGAAGGTAGGGGAAAGCAGTGAAGAACACAAAGACTAGCTATCTCCTCGATTACACAACCGCGCTGGGCAGTGCAGTTTTTTTTTTTCCCCACGTGTTAGTAGACCATGTTTCTGTTCTAGGATTTTCGTCGAAATAGGCCTAACAAATTTTTTCATCGTGGGTGTATACAGAAAGGGCATAAACAATTTTTTCTCATGTCTTAACACATCACAAGAAAAGAATATGTTGTGACGTGCACTAGCATGTAGCACTTACTTAGCCTGTTATCATATAGTAATTTCAATTTTTTTTATTAATATTGTGTTGTTCATTACCAAGCCAACGTAACCAAGTGTAAGGATGTATACGGCGGGATCCAACATATTAATTGGGGATGCTAGTAAAGAAATCAACATTAGATATTTATTCAAAATTTTAAATTTTAACAGTTAAAGATAAAAGTAGTTAATTATACTGGTCAATTTTATCTGATTTATATTGTGTTTGGACTCATTTCAAAGCTAATTTAATTTCAACCACCTTTTCTAAGTAACTTTTCCTTATACTTTGCCTTGTGTGAATTTTTAAAATTTCAAGTAGCCTCTTAGCTTGCTTCTCCTGGAATGGATTTATCTCGCAGGCAGGTCAGAGTTCACTCACTTGGAGGCATGTACAGAGACGTGCTGGATTGCGGCGAAGACAGCATGTCGTTAGACCTTCGACGTGGGTGGTAGTGTCGTGTGCAACAGAACTCGAAAAAGGTGGTGATCCGCGACAGATTGATGACGCAGCACGTCCCTAATTAATACAATAATGAATATTTAGCTGGTATTGTAGAATAAAACACTTTGGAAATTTGTCAATAACTATGTTACATGCTTTTCTTCTACAACAAATGTCAATTGACCAGCTTTTTTAAGCCAGTTGGATCCTGATGTATCACTTCGCCGCTGGGTGCCCACCCAGGAAAGTTAGTCGTGATATGTCGAAGTTGGACTCGGGCGCGTAAAGATGGCCGCCTGAGTGTTTGGTTAGTTGGGGCGTCATGGCGGGAGGAAGAGGACGTGTGAGGGGTTGGAGAGGGGCAGTGAAGCCTGGAGGGCGGATTCGTTAGTAGTAGAATTCTTTTTTGTCTCTTTTTGCATACTACCTTTTCATTTTTTATAGATATGTAACCAGAAGTAGCTATTTATAACTGCATAGTCAGAATTAAGGTAGATACAGTGCCGGGCTAAGTACTACTACTGAGGGCAAGCGGTAAGTCATAGTATGTAGATAGAAAAATCCACCTAAAGTAACCCTGGGCGAGCACTCACTATGTGAATTGCCCTGGTCTGGTAAAGTTCTTCAAAAGAGAGGTTAGGTAAAAAAATGCAGATATTATTTTTTTATTTATTCATCCATTGCTGAGTAACGTCACTGCTATCCGGGCATCAGTATCATAGGCACCGCCTCTACATCAGCTCGTTTGTTTTCGTCGTCGTTCTGCCTGCGAACTACTTGCAATAGCAGTGGAAGAGAGTTATGTCCCCGCTTACACACCACAACACGCACAGCAGCAGCAGCACCACCATAATAATTTGAGGAAGAACAGTAAAGCCCCGTTACAGTGTCTTACTGGATAATTATTGACATTTTAGTGTCATGTGTTGAAACGAGATCTTAGCATGATTTATTTATGTACTACCATAAAAACAGTTCGTAAACTAGTTGGATAAAGAGCAATAATTTATGTATGCATTTGTTCATACTTGGTACTATAATGAAACACTTCAACCAACACGTGTTACATAAAAGTAAAAATTGGCCATTGTAAGAGCGAAGATGTACAGTGTTTTGTATTTTAAAAAAATATGTTACAAATGTATTGTGTTTCATACTGGCATAATACAAACCGTCCTTAAAATATATGTTATGCAAGTTTTACACTTGGTATAATGCAAACTTGCAAATTGATAAGTCGGTAAACAGTACTGTAGGAAGTGAAGTATGTAGCGTACTTCGGAGTAGAACAGAGATAAGATGTATGAATATTAAAAATTATTTTATTGACTTATATGTCTCCATAAAATGTGTGTGAGTCTAAAAATATATTATAATTGATGTGCTTTTTTAAGGCATTACATTACAGTTTCTTCACTTTTAAAAGTAACAGTATTAATCAGCTTTTTTTTATTATATACAATGTAGATTTTTGTGACTTAACCCCTTTTTGCAATGCACAATTCAAATTATTTAAATATTCACTAATTCTCATAGAAATTACTTCAATGTGAGTTACTTATATTTGTGACAGCGTATAGAAAGCATTACTCAATTGACTGAAAATGCACTCTTATCATGCTCCTGTTATCTATTTGCTATTGTAGTGGTACCAGTCCTTACCCACTCATCCACCATGCTGCTCAGGTCCTTGATGTGGCATTGCCAACATCGACCACGCCGTCGACAAAGCTGAAACTTACTTGAATCTCATTATGGGGTGGGTTCGACGGTGAAATTACAAGAGGTCGACTTCGTGGTGAAGACAAGGTTTTATTGTCGAGGTTTTACAGTGCGGAGGTTAAACACGTGGCAGTCATTCCCCGCAGAAATTTATCAACAAAAATTTACGAGGCCAGAAGGTTCATCTGAATAATGGCACTCACAAGCAAAACAAAGCTACCTAACCACCAAGAGAGCTTCCATCAGTTAATTTCCCGGCCGGGATTCATCATTACAAGGACAACACAAAGTTCACCACGTGGTAATCATTTAAAATAAAAAATAAAAAAAATACTCCATCATGCAAATTTCTAGCGTTGGCCCCGTGCCCTTGCTACCAGTACCTTACTATAATATTAATAGATGCCAACAAATCTCAGCCGATTACTCGCATCTAAAATGAGAAGTCCTACAACCGCGGTCGCGGTATTCCGCCTTGCCAGCCCACGGCATGGCACGAGCCTCCTGCCGACACAACCTCACCCGACAATGAACGGAGCTAGACTGGGGTGAGAAAATGGCTGCCGTCTCCTAGCAAGCTAGCAAGAGGGCGCCACCCCTCGCAGCGACTTCCGGGAACTCTCTTGGTCCAGAACATTCCACTTTAATTATTT
>PNEQ01079790.1:0-53332 GCA_003012365.1 Medauroidea extradentata | reverse complement strand
CAGTTTGGTGCCCTGAATAAACTTTTCTCTTTTCTACATCTCAGTCAGTACAGATATGGTTTATGTTAATTTTGTTTCAATTAAATAGAAAATTGCAGTTAAGCATTTTATTGAGTTATGTTAATACTAAGAGTGAAAGGTATGTCTCAACACATTTATCTCTCTAGGTATGTTTTGCTCATGTTCACACTTACTCACATATTTTGCTACATCTATGACTTGTTTCCATAAAACCATAATTAATCCAGTACCCTTGTCCCACTGGAGTGTGAAAATTTTCTTTGCTTAGTTCCCACCAGTAGTGTGCTGTATTATTTAAGCTGTTTCCTAGGCAACGCAGTTTGTTCTCAACGCCTAGCGAAAAATAGGAAAAGTATTCCTCCATCCGTTTTAAGTATGAGACTGGGTTCTCATACGAAAATCCGGAGAATGTAAGTAGGTTCTCCGCCCACTGTTTACTCGGATGGTAAAACATGTTAGCTGGCATGTACATTGAATTTAGGTTAGTTGAAACATCCGGAGTTTTGTTTACATTGGTAGCGCTGGAGTAAGTCTGTTGTTACACTGAGTTGTTGACTTCGCTTGTAGCTGTAATTGGCTGTTGGTGTGCGCGCATGTACTCATGGGTAGTATTATCCGACATGGCGTCACGCTGTGTTTTCTCAACGGTCGCTAATCTTAGTTCCAATTCGGCTAGTCAGTTGTCAGGCACGCTGCAAGTTGCGTTAGGCATACATGAACACGCGAAGTGTGTTCCTCCAGATTTGTGTTAGTATTTGTCACGCTTATTTGTAATTACTCCAACTGCAGTGTTAATGTGGAGTTGCTGTTTTCAACGGCAAATAAGCGACTCTCTAATCTGCTTATTTCTATGCTAGTTGTTCCTGCGTGTGTCTGGATGCTCTTTGTCCGTGCCTCGATATCCTGCAATCGTGTAGTTATCTCGGTAACTTGAGATGCAGTGTTATGTTGGTGGGTTTTTATTTCAGTAATTTCGTGGTTCAGATTACCGGCCTGCATTTCCAGTGTGTCTATGTGAGTACACAGCTGTTACACGTTGTTGTTAATATGCGTGACTCGCGTTTCAATAACTTCAAATTTACTGGCGATTTCAGACGTGAGCTGTATCCTGTATCTTAACTGTGTTTATTTCTGAGGTTATTTCGTTTTTCAATTGGGCATTACTAGCGGTAAGTTTGGCATCAAACTTCAACAATTGTGTATTATTATTTGAAACCTCGGCCTTCAACTCACACATTTGTGCATACATTTGCGTATTATTAGCCACATCAGCTTTCATTTGTAAAATTAACCTCGTTATATTTGCCAACGGGTCTTGACTTTCCGTAGTTGTGTTAACATTTGTGTTGGTAGGTAATGAAATCACTGTATTTTCATTCAAGCACGTAGTTTGTGTGTTGGCAATTATTACTGCGTTCGTATTTGCTAACGTAATAATAGACTCATCCAACGCCACACTTGATGCAGCTGTGGTCAACGGGATCGTGGCTTCTGCGCATGTGTCGATAGCGTCACTGTCAGCCATGACATCATTTACGTTCTCACGCTCAAAATTCGTTTGGCGTGCCCTACTAAAATTTTGCTCTACATCAGAACTACGGTCTTCCGAACTTGACTGGATTTCTGAAATGTGGTTTAGGCTTTTTGAAATTCTTTTCGACTGCCTAAAGTCGACTAATTCGGCGTGTCGTAAGAAATATCCCCTTTCGGCGTCTGAATCCATAGCAAGGATAAACGAACACAAACACAAAAAAATTACGTGACTCAACAAGAAAATTAGGAAAATAAATTTACGATGAACCTGCCTGTTCTAAGCTCCACAGTTGGTCGCGCCACTGTAATTGGTTTGTTTTTATTTTAGTCTCCATAAATATGTATTATTCTTATTAAATATAGATGTGTGAATGTGTTGTAGAGCGTGTGAGCTTTTTCTCTGATAACATGTTACACTGGTAAAATGCAGGACACTGACAAAGCAATTTACACAGAGAACACATAATTGGAAATATCAAAGAAGGAAAGTATTAAATAAAAATAAAAATAAATTAATTTAGCGGAAAATAGTTGGTATTCCCTACACTGTAAATACAATCAGTGCAAATTACCAGTAAGTACTGCTCTCACCCAGTGCAACATAGCGCCTGCTTCATATTACAGATATGTATAAATTTAATTTATTAGTCTTTGATGGCGCTGAAATCGTCTATTTTACTTTGTCTATACAAATACTATCTTCGGGCCAGAACACGTTTTGAACTTTGTCTATGGATTGAGTGTAAACTTATCATGGTCAGGTCAGTGATTACAGTCTTTTGACGATTTAAATTTTATTTTTATTTAATGACAAGATATTTGCCTGACCTGGGCGTTGAGGCGACCGTGCTCGTACATAGCAGAAAGAAGTAATTCAGAGTAAGAATCATCAACCACGTAACAAACAGAAGGAGTTTTTGTGATAGAATTTTTTCGGTGAAAAAATAAGAGAGAAGAATGTTTTTCGGCCACGAAATACGACGGACGTAGACCATTGACGGGAAGGTAATCAGCTGTATAGACGAGGACTGAAAAGTCATTCTGCAGTGAAAACTGGTTCTGCACTTCAGTACCACGTTGGTTTGGAAGATTTATCTTGTTGCGAGACTTTCACAATGTCTGAAGTATAAACACCATGGGTCACAAGTTCAGGTCGTTCGTATGAAGAAGACGTCTCCGTTCGAGGTGCTGGAAGAAGGTCCGAGGTCTTGAGGGGCTGTCCAACCTGGTACCCTAACCGAGAGGTCGAGTGGAAGAGTGTTCGTCGCCTCGTCGCGCTTCGAAGGTTTCGGAATTCGCCTCCAGGACGAGGTCTGCAGAGAAGGTCCCAGTACTCCCCCGTCACTAGATGTCTGGTTCCTTCATGACTACAAGGATACGATGTCAAGGATGGGCGAATTTTGGTGAGACGAACTTCAACTTAGCCATCATAAGGAAAATTTGAAAATCCCGAAACATAGAACGAAGTTTACAGTCTATCTCGGAACGAATTAGAGACATGAGATGAAGATATTTCCTAAATCAGAGCATAAGAAAACCTTGCTATTTAATTCTCAGTAACCAATTATGCGACCCCAGTTCAAAAGCTATGCCGTAGTAATAAACTTTGTCCAGGGAATATCTACATCCTAAGAATCAGAAAATGACTCAGTTTTGACTTTTTGAAAACGAATCGATTCATGGGAGTCTTATTGTGTAGGTCAGGTTTTATATCTGGTCACAGAATTTATACACTCTACTAATACACACTTTATACAGTTAAATTTTAGAAGCTTTCTTTAGTAGTTCTAGTTCCTGACTCTGTCTGTAGAAGTCATTTTACTTGACCATAGATTCCTTTCAAATATCAAGAATATTAAATGCACTATATTTGAACAAAAATTTTGATTATCATTTATTTAAGTAACTATATGACTTCTGCAGGCGTTTCTTGTTTCCGACTAGATCTGTAGTCTAGAAAGAAAAAAAAAATACTGGCATTTCTTGTGTAAATAACATGGTCCAATAAACCATTATATGTAATAGTTACATATTATATTACAAAACATTTTGGCGAGTCCAACTATTAGAGCCGGAATCAGCACAGTCGCAAGAAGACCAGTACTGTTTCTAGTAGCGGAAACGAAACCTAGTCAGAAGACCGACCAGTAGAAGAACTGCATGTAGACAAATGGCAACAAATTGTTGTCTGATTCGCTTTTAGAAGTAACGAGAATTGTCGGTATAGTAATATTCTAGATATAAACCATGGCAGACAAATATCTAGTAGCTAAGCACATAGAGGAAGCGATCGAAAGAGCCATCGCAGAGTATACTGTTGAAAGCGATACTTCGTCACCAGAGGTCATGGTAAATGCAGTAGTTGATCATGACGGAACTATTACGCTGTGATCGATGATGGAGTTCATGCAACAAATGCAGGGCAGTCTACAATGTAGCTTGATAAACAAACAGGCGAAGTTAAAGGCTAGTCAAGACAGTCTAAAAGCCGAATTAATAACTAGCCAGGATAAATTTGAGGGAAGAAGTACGTTCGGTTCGCGAAGACCTTAGTGCTTTACTAGCCGGAGTTTTAAGGGGATGGTAAAGAGATATGGACGAACGTCTCGAGAAAAACAACTAACATCTCGAAAATCCGAAGCAATAGCAAAGAAATGCACGGTACTATTACAGGAAACGGTACGTGAGTCGAACGTAAGGTTCCACGAAATAAGAGTCCCAAGTACACGAGGTACTGACGCACATAGAAGCTCGTAAGATGGAGTTGGACGAGTTAAGGCAAACAGACCAGATAGAGTTTGATAGATTAAGACGCGCAAATATAACTGAGTTAGAGGCTTGGTTGCGTCATATTGAGGACGTCTCGACTCAGAAGTTTGAACAAATGAAATTTCCCATTCGACCGAACAACAGTGAATGCGATGAATATATAGTACGTTCGGAACAGCAACTAATTACACTGAGAAATACCGACTGTGTTTCTCATAACATACCAGTAAATCCGAACACAGACCAAGGCACAGAAACGAACTACATCGTGAATAATGCATCAGTTTCGCCTAGAACTACGCCCGATAACAACGAGTTCGCACAGATGATGAACATAGTGGCACTTTTTTTTATCACCCTGTACAACAACTAAGCAGGTCAATACCGAGGTTTTCGAACTACGAAAACGAAAATCCAATAACGTTTCTGAAGTGGTATAAGGAGTACACTGAGGTTTTTAACCTGTCTGAACAAGAAAGTCTCAGGAATCTGAGTTTCTTGTTGAAAGTTACCGCGAGTTACTGGTGGGAAGTGGAAAGGGAGAATACCAGGACTTTTGCCGACTTACGAGACCGGTTCACAAAGCAGTTCTGGGGTCCCAGAGCCCAAGGGCTCGTTAGGGCATTATTACATGCAGAGAAATATGAACCTAGGGGTAACAGGCGTGTTGACGAACATATTAGTTCTATCTATGAGAGGAGTCGTCATCTCACCCCAGAGATAACCGAGACGGAATTAATATCGATGTTGACCACTCAGATGCCGACCACGTACCAAGTCGCACTTGTGGGAAAACAGAACTTGTTGACGGAATTTAGAGAGCAACTGATTATGATCGATAAGCTCGAGAGGCAAATCCGTCGTCAGCCGTGGGAGAACCGCAGAGAAAAGTCTACGAGAAACTAAGGTTTCCAGGGTAAAGATAAGTTCTGGCGTCGCGAAAAGGACGATTGCGAGGTCGAGATAAATACCCTAGGAAAGTCGAATTATGCCAAATCAGACGACAAAGCAGGTTATAACAGTCGTCGAGAACCGAACCGTCGCAAAAAGCAATGGAAAATGAAGTCGTGGCACGACTATCGACAAAACTGGCGAGATAGGTCAGTGGGACTTAAATCGTCGAGGTCAAGAGATCGCAATGGCAGCCGGGGGAGACCGAAGAAGCGTGAAGTTCGCTGGGAGTCGCTCGAAGACAAGCGTCGTCGTAAATCCAGGTCACCGACGAAGGGTAAAGACGAGGGATATTTAAGTCGGAACAAGCCATTAAACACTAGCGCGCCGGAGTTCGAAGTCATAGAAGGACCTAGTCGTCGAACATGCTCGTCGCCGACTAGAAAGAAACCGTTAAACTAGTTCGGTCTGACGATGAAGTTCTCCGATCACCGGACGTCACTGTATCAACACCTCAGGAGACCGACATAGGAGTGATTAAATGTGAAGTACAGAGAGGAGACCATAGCATAAACACCACATTTCGTGAAAACAGTGGTTGTAGCGAACACGAAATGGCGGCCGTGCACCAACTTTCACCAAAGAGAAAAGATACAGAATGGTTATGACAATCAACAGAACTGGCGTAATAAACTACCATTCGTGGAGTTGGTTATGAACCACACCGTGTACGCATCTTCATCTTTGAGCTTCATTCCTTTCGAGGTGTTGACATACGAGCAGTCGGAGATCTTCGACACTATGACGATCCCTCGCTGTGACCTGGACTCGACGCAAGGAAATTTGAAGGATATCGACATAAAAGAAGAAATCAGAAAACTGGTGAGCAGCAGATTGGTAGCGACAGCCAAGAGGAGGGCAATATACGCGAAGAAGTCGAAGATCGATTGATTAGAAATAGGTGATTTCGTACTTGTGAAGACACAACCTTTATCTCAATTTTGGGCTGGTGTGACAAAGAAGCTTTTCTTGTTGTATCAAGGTCCTTACATCGTAAATAAGGTAATCAAGAGCAATTGCTATGAGTTAGTCTACCCGAATGCGGACAAGGTAAAAGGCAGATATAACCTAACCCAGCTTCGTAAGTACGTCAAGTTAGAAGACTAAGCCTGGTGAAGACCAGAGTTTATGTCATGATCGCACTTAACATACACAGAAGGCAGTACAGTGTTTTGGGTTTATCCAAACGAATGGATTGTATGCACAAGTTGTGATGCAATTGCCTTTGTTGCGGACGTAGAGGTGATGTTTGTCCTGGAGTCTGAGTTACCCAGTATACTGTATTTTGTTTGCATCGGCATTGAAGCCGGAGTGCATTGTCGCCTACGCCATTTGGATCGCTTATCACGATTATTGTGAAACTTTGTGTTCAAAACACCACACTGACGAAGTGTGTAGATTTCTTCGGCGAAATGTATGCGGTGAAGACATATATAGAATTTAACATACGGATTATCAGGGTTGAAGGTATTTGCAATTATATATTTATCCTGGTGAATAGTTTTCCACGATTGAATAGAGTAATACGACTGTGGAACCTCACACCCGAGTTTCTGAATTTTGATAAGAAATGTACGATATATGTATGGGAAACTATCGCAAAACCTCCGAGCTGCAAGTCTCACCAGTAAATAGGAGTAAATTCTACAAAAAGTTGAAGCCTTGAATAATGATCTTGCCACTAGGCAGATGAGAAATGTAGGTCATGTTCATAATCACCTCATTTAGGTCTCACTCCATCCATCGGAAACAAAGAAGAACATTTTTGTCTGCATGTTGCAGATTTTGTTATCCAATGTAAGAATACCAAAAACACTACTTCGTCGCATATTCATGACTAGTATCGTGACCAGATAGCTAGCAGTAGACCTCACGGTAAAGACAAATAGGTGTTGTCTACAGACATTGTGCGCAGTGGAAAATATGAACACTCATTATTTAGAGCGACACATGTAACTTGGTGAGGTAAGAGAGAGACATTTAAGTAACGAACTTTTACCCTAGTTCTGTGACTCTATGTTATCTATGTTGATAAGTGAATTGTACCCTAGTGAGCCAGAACTATCCGTGGAAGACAACTACGAGGTTTCAGTGGTGCGTACGTTGAAACAGTCTTCAGTGCAGTGCACAAAGGGATATCGCTACGCATGGAGCGTGGTGGACAGACTGCAGTTAACAGTCGACAGGAAGAACTGTTAACATGAGCCAGCGAGCAACAAATTGTTGCTAATAGACATTCAATGTTTCATTCTTTGGACTTTCGGACGTTCGATGAAACGTTGAATTATTTGAAAACAAGAACTCTAATTAATTTTAGCCTAAAGACCAATCGTCTTATAGTTGCCATATTAACGTTTAACTTTTTGATTTCATTTGATTTTAATTATTGTTGATATAATTAGTAATGTATAACCAGTGTAAATTTTGAGTAGGGAATTTTAAAATGTGAATTGTCATGTTGATTATTGAGATATTCCGGTATTTTTTTGATCAATCCAATATTTTGTTCAGCGATTTGATTTAGTAATTTTGTAGGAATAACGTTGATAATAGTTTTGAAATTTAAATTTATACATTTGTTAAAGGATCGACGACCAAAACCATTATGTTGAGTTGTATGTAAATAGTTTTTACGTCTAGCCGGGGTAATCTGTAACATAGCGACTTCTTCATATTACAGATATGTATAAATTTAATTTATTAGTCTTTGATGGCGCTGGAATCATCTATTTTACTTTGTCCATACAAATACTATCTTCGGGCCAGAACACGTTTTGAACTTTGTCTATGGAATGAGTGTAAACTTATCATGGTCAGGTCAGTGATTTATACAGACTTTTGACGATTTAAATTTTATTTTTATTTAATGACCAGATATTTGCCTGATCTGGGTATTGAGGCGACCGTGCTCGTACATAGCAGAAAGAAGTAATTCAGAGTAAGAATCATCAACCACATAACAAACAGAAGGAGTTTTTGTGATATAATTTTTTCGGTGAAAAAAAAAGAGAGAAGAATGTTTTTCGGCCACGAAATATGACGGACGTAGACCATTGACAGAAAGATAACCAGCTGTATAGACGAGGACTGAAACGTCATTCTGCAGTGAATACTGGTTCTGCACTTCAGTACCACGTTGGTTTGGAAGATTTATCTTGTTGCGAGACTTTCACAATGTCTGAAGTATAAGTACCATGGGTCACAAGTTCAGATCGTTTGTATGAAAAAGACGTCTCCGTTCGAGGTGCTGGAAGAAGGTCCGAGGTCTTGAGGGGCTGTCCAACCTGGTACCCTAACCGAGAGGTCGAGTGAAAGAGTGTTCGTCACCTCGTCGCGTTTCGAGGGTTTCGGAATTCGCCTCCAGGACGAGATCTGCAGAGAAGGTCGCAGTGCTCCCCCATCATTAGATGTCCAGCTCCTTCATGACTACAAGGATACGATGTCAAGGATGGGTGAATTTTGGTGAGACGAACTTCAACTTCGCCGTCATAAGGAAAATGTGAAAATCACGAAACATAGAACGAAGTTTACAGTCTATCTTGGGACGAATTAGAGACCTGAGATATAGATATTTCCTAAATCAGAGCATAAGAAAACTGTGCTATTTAATTCTCAGTAACCAATTATGCGACCCCAGTTCAAAAGCTATGCCGGAGGAATAAACTTTGTCCAGGGAAAATCTACATCCTAAGAAACAGAAAATGACTCAGTTTTGAAATTTTTAAAACGATTCGAGTCATGGGAGTCCTATTGTGTACGTCAGGTTTTATATCTGGTCATGGTATTCATACACTCCACTAATACCCACTTTGTACAGTTAAATTTTAGAAGCTTTCATTAGTAGTTCTAGTTCCTGACTCTGTCTGTAGAAGTCATTTCACTTGACCATAGATTCCTTTCAAATATCAAGAATATTAAATGCACTATATTTGAACAAAAATTTTGATTATCATTTCTTTAAGTAACTATATGACTTCTGCAGGCGTTTCTTGTTTCCGACTAGATCTGTAGTCTAGAAAGAAAAGGAACTACTGGCCTTTCTTGTGTAAATAACACGGTCCAATAAACCATTATATGTAATAGTTACATATTATATTACATAAAATTTTGGCGAGTCCAACTATTAGAGCCGGAATCAGCACAGTCGCAAGAAGACCAGTACTGTTTCTAGTAGCGGAAACGAAACCTAGTCAGAAGACCGACCAGTAGAAGTACTGCATGTAGATAAATGGCAACAAATTGTTGTCTGATTCGCTTTTAGAAGTAACGAGAACTGTCGGTATAGTAATATTCCAGGTATAAACCATGGCAGACAAAGATCTAGTAGCTAAGCACATAGGGGAAGCGATCGAAAGAGCCATCGCAGAGTATACTGTTGAAAGCGATACTTCGTCACCAGAGGTCATGGTAAATGCAGTAGTTGATCATGACGGAACTATTACGTTGCGATCGATGATGGAGTTCATGCAACAAATGCAGGGCAGTCTACAATGTAGCTTGATAAACAAACAGGCGAAGTTAAAGGCTAGTCAAGACAGTCTAAAAGCCGAATTAAAAACTAGCCAGGATACATTTGAGGAAAGAAGTACATTCGGTTCGTGAAGACCTTAGTGCTTTACTAGCCGGAGTTTTAAGGGGATGGTAAAGAGATATGGACGAACGTCTCGAGAAAAACAACGAACGTCTCGAGAAATCCGAAGCAATAGCAAAGAAATGCACGGTACTATTACAGGAAACGGTACGTGAGTCGAACGTAAGGTACCACGAAATATGAGTCCCAAGTACACGAGGTACTGACGCACGTAGAAGCTCGTAGGACGGAGTTGGACGAGTTAAAGCAAACAGACCAGATAGAGTTTGATAGATTAAAACGCGCAAATTAAACTGAGTTAGATGCTTGGTTGCGTCATATTGAGGACGTCTTGACTAAGAAGTTTGAACAAATGAAATTACCTATTCGACCGAACAACAGTGAATGCGAGATATAAATAGTACGTTCGGAACAGCAACTAATTACACTGAGAAATACCGACTGCGTTTCTCATAACATACCAGTAAATCCGAACACTGTCCGAGGCACAGAAACGAACTACATCGTGAATAATGCATCAGTTTCGCCTAGAACTACGCCCGATAACAACGAGTTCGCACAGATGATGAACATAGCGGCACTTTTCTATCACCCGGTACAACAACTAAGCAGGTCAATACCGAGGTTTTCGAACTACGAAAACGAAAATCCAATAACGTTTCTGAAGCGGTATAAGGAATACACTGAGATTTTTAACCTGTCTGAGCAAGAAAGTCTCAGGTATCTGAGTTTCTCGTTAAAAGGTACCGCGAGTTACTGGTGGGAAGTGGAAAGGTAGAGTACCAGGACTAATGCCGACTTACGAGACCGGTTCACAAAGCAGTTCTGGGGTCCCAGAGCCCAAGGGCTCGTTAGGACATTATTACATGCAGAGAAATATGAACCTAGGGGTAACAGGCGTGTTGACGAACATATTAGTTCTATCTATGAGAGGAGTCGTCATCTCACCCCAGAGATGACCGAGACGGAATTAATATCGATGTTGACCACTCAGATACCGACCACGTACCAAGTCGCACTTGTGGGAAAACAGAACTTGTTGTTGACGGAATTTAGAGAGCAACTGATTATGGTCGATAAGCTCGAGAGGCAAATCCGTCGTCAGCCGTGGGAGAACCGCAGAGAAAAGCCTACGAGAAACGAAGGTTACCAGGGTAAAGATAAGTTCTGGCATCGCGAAAAGGACGATTGCGAGGTCGAGATAAATACCCTAGGAAAGTCGAATTATGCCAAATCAGACTACCCTGGCTCTTATCTCATCATCTCCCCAGTCCAACATATAATATATACAAAAACCCTCCCTAATCATCCTACTATCATCCCTATCACATAATACTATTTACACAGAGTACAACAAAACTTGAACCAACTCTGTACTACAATTCTAGCCTGTTTTATATTGCCGTGATTGCCACCGCTTAGTACTAAGAACATCTGATACCTAATTCTAATGGACATTCTGTAGTGATACTTACACAAATTATCCCTTCAATATGTACATTTAATGTATATCGGGCTATGCCTATGACATAACCCTCTAGGTTTCCCTGTCAGCTGTAGATGATACGGGAAACTATAGCCGCCAAGTTCTTAAGATTTAAGTTTGCCTTCTTTTTTTCTTTTTTTAAATATACATTTGCTACCCTTTGGCACTATTTCCACCATATGACACTGCATTTAAATGGACTTTTCGCAGCACTCAATAGGCACATCCTATGTGCTAACCCCTTTGCATTATAGGTGTCAGTGCCCCCTAGATACCACTGAGCGAGTTCTGGGCCTAAACGGTGCATGTAGGAATTGACCAAAAAAATCACAGACAACTTGGGAAGGAGCAAAAAAAAAAAAAAAAACACCCTTGAACTGGTTCTCAGCCCAGCTCCTACAGTTCGGGTAAGGCCAAGGTCGACTATCCCCCTTCACAAACTACTGGCGACAACAAAATACACAAAAAAAATACAACAGTCCTCCTACAGGATGCTTCACAAAGCCTACTGCCCTGCCTGTGCCTTGAAAATATATCTCCTCTTCTTGTCGATATTATACGTTCCTCGGCTCTGCATTCCGGCGGCGTTTCTCGCTCAAGCACAATCAGTGTGTTGATCAGCCTTGCATCCAAGCAGGTTCGCACACAGTCCTGTTTCTTCGGCACCACTACGAGCGGATTAAGGTACGGGGATGTGCTCCACTCAATAATGCCCCTATCTTACAGCCGAGCAAGCTCCTGTTCTACTGTCGGCCTAAGTTTATGTGGCACAGGGTATACGTGTGCAGCATGTGGCTTGTGGGCCTTCACCTTAAACTGGCTGACGAATGTTTTTATTTTCCCGGGCTCCGTCGAAAACACGCCTGCATGTGACAATAAGATCGTTTCCAGCTCGTCCCGCTGTGATTTATCTAGCGGAAATTTTCGGTAGTGTTACACTTTCGACCCTGATTGCGCGGTGCCCAGTGCCGTCGCCTCCATGTGCTCTGGGCGGCGCTTCGATCGCAGAAACACACAGTACTGCTTGTTTATTCTCATGTGAGCACACCGGGTTACCGCCCGTCGGCACCTCATATTCTTGCCCATTTACAGAGAAACCTAACATCTTCTTCCTGCACTTAATGCGCGCCTCTATCCGCAACAGGGTGTCCATGCCAATCAACACCTCTGGTTTCACGTCTCTCGCAACGAGAAAATTAAGGAGAGTGTTTACCTTGCCTATGCCGACATCGATTACGACCAGCTGGCTAATGGCTTTCATTTTGTTACCATTTACGCATACTATTGCGATGCCTGTGACAGGTAACATCACAATCTCTTTACTCACCCTTTCGCCCTGCAGCTGCTGCAACACAGACTCTCGCATCAAAGAAACCTCGCTCCCAGTGTCAATAATGGCCTTAAACTCGCGCCTGCAAATAGTCATGCTCACAACAGGTGAGTTTTCTGCGCCTACTCCGCCAGTCGGATTGGGCGAATCCCATAAGGCTTCGTCTAGTGGCATGTTTATTTCGCATCTGTATGCCTGGTACTCCGTCCCTTCCTTCCGAGCCCTTAACTGCGCGGGACTCCCGCAGCTAGGCTCTGTCCGTTTCCCGACTGAGCAAACTGTTTGTTTACCTCGGCCACTGTGTATACTTGATTCTCGAGCCCCCAGTCAACTATCCCATTGCTTCTAGCATGTGTCTCTGTCCCTACCGGATCATTCAATACTTTCGTTTGTCTCACTCCCGTTGTGCGCGTCAATGGGGGCTGCCCACACTCAGACCCATTTCCTCGGTCATTTTATCCTCGTCTATCCCTTCTCTCCTTCCACCCTCTGTGCCTGCTTTTTCCACGCTCCTGGCTTTCTCACTTCCAGTGACATCTCTCTACCCCTGCTTGGCCTTGAAACCCGTCCAGCTGAGTTCGGTCCGCCTGCATCTCAAACCGCTCTACCAGCCTAATAAGTGCGTCGGTGTCCTCTACCTCGGCGGTAATTATCGCCTCTCTAACATACTGTGGTAGGTGCTTCGCCAAATGGTAGACTAGGCGTGACTGAGAGAACGATTGGTCCAGGTATCGATTCTCCTCGATTATCTCCCTTATATAATCGGACATAGTCACTTCGCTGACCTGGCCATATCGACCCTGATAAATGTGGTTTACTAATTTATCCTGGACAATCGGAGGCCAGAAGCGATGCATGAACGCTGTCCTACATTCGTCGTAAGTTCCCCAACTTTCCAACACACACTGCACCCAGTTGTCCGCTGGCCCTGCCAACCGACTCAGAAATAACTCCACTCGCAGAATCTCACTACAAGGGAAATTACTCACATATTTGTCCATGTGTTTGATAAAGCAGACCGGCCTCGCACCATCTAGCTGTCCAGTAAAAACAGGAACTAATCGGCTCACATTAGGCGGCGTAACTGTCAGTGGTCCTCCGATAGACGTGCCTTGTGCGATATTCCGCACCAAGTTATTGTGCTCTGTCTCTACGTCACCTACCTTTCGTTGTAACGAGAGTACGGTATTTTCAATACGACTCACGACGCTAGAGGTGTCTTCGATGCGTGTCTGTGTGACCTGAACATCGGACCTCACAATCTGACCATGCGTTTATCCTCTCACAAATTGCTCCTCTGGCCTGCATATTAGCCTCGTTCTGCCTGTCAGTTTCCACCTGCCAGTGCGACTTAACCTCTGCCAAACGACTATCGATTTTCGCCTATAACTCTGTGGTGTGCTCCGCGAACTGATGTGCCACCTGGGCCTCGAAAGTGCGAAATCGCTCATCCACTGCATTTATCTTTTCCCCTATTTCGTTCCCCATCTGCTGCATTTGACTTTGCAAGCCCTGTGATTGATTTTTTATTACTGCCATCATATTTCCTAACAACTCACATAGACCTACCTCTTCAGTACCCTGAGTTTCTACCTCACTCTAGGCTCCCGTCGCAGAACTGTCCTGCAGCGACTCGGTCGTTACCCTACCTAGACCTTGGCTGGTACCCGGGTCTGTAGAAACACCGTCTATCCTCTCCATCTCTGGCCTTCCACCGAGCTCTAATTCGTTAGGAAGTATTGCACCTGTACCCTCCATTATAGAACTTACTCCTATCTGCACTCGTTCCTCTGGGGACAGCCTGTCGGTGTCTCGGAGTTTCGCCGAGCAGTACCTAGTGAGCATAACCTAGGGGTAGCATGCACAACAGCTAACACTTTCACCGCTGATGTCACTCGTCGCTCCCTCCTGGGTCACGTCGCCTGAGTGCTGAAAGGTACTTTGATGTGACCACTCACCACCTGGATAGTTCAATCGGCACCTGTGTTCGATGCTCTGCGCCGCCCTATCTGTTGTCGGGTCGTCGTGAGGCCGTGATGTCTTCTCTGGGACCGCTCCTTCGCCGTCCGACTTCGATACCCTCGCCGCCAAAGACCTGCATCGTTGTTCCGTCGCTGCTCCGTCCAGATGTCAGTCCAACAGCCGGTACCCTCGCCGCCAAAGCCGCAGTGCTTCAGAAGAGTGTGCTCACCCGCAGCTCTGTTCTTGGGTCAGTCTTTCGCCGTACGTTTACGAAAGTTGGCACATTCCGCCACGTTTCCGCTCTCTGCGATGCCGCATGGTCTCCGTCGCAGTCTCTTATTCCGCCGCACTTCTCGCGTTGCGAAATGTTCGAGTTATATCTCAGGGAGTGTATAAGATCAGGCCCCTAAGTTGGGTAAGCCAATTTGTACCTCCCGCACCGCACTCCACATGGTCGTAAACACCCTTATTCGTGGCAGGAATCGCACAACGACCTCCCGCACCACACTCAGGCCACTGAGTCAGCTACTTGGCCTGCGAATTGCTATTAAATCGGCAGATGTCTAATGGCCTTTGCCCGACAGTTAAATGTAATTAAACGCGTATATAAGGCTCTTGGTAACGCACCGTTTGGTGGCCTACCGAGACGCGGACCCGCAGGACACGGACACACGCATCCGTCCGCGGCTAAGTCCTAGACTGCTCTCCCTCGGCACCGCTGCCAGCACACACGCCAAGCGACAATTCAGACGTGGCTCCCTCCAGCCAATCAGGAGCATTGTTTCAAATCGGCGGCCTTCCGATATTTCTCCGAATTCGGGCGATTACGACCATATTTCGTGGTGATTTTATTTCATAAAATCACAGTTTACATTTCCCTAATTTCTACAGCATTATTTCTTATAATTACCTGTACTTATTGCAAAACATATACAAATACTTAAAATTTAAATTAAACAGTTGGGAGAGTTGGCCGTTGGTTAGCTCTCCTCGCCCCCACCCCCTGGTGGCCTCGGGCAGGCGGGAGGAGGGGTCGACCGGCACTTCGTCACTGTCGACGGCTACACACCCAGAGTACTTACAGATGTGTTTGCGACTACCCTGGCTCTCATCTCATCATCTCCCCAGTCCAACATATAAAATATACACTAACCCTCCCTAATCATCCTACTATCATCCCTATCACATAATACTATTTACACAGAGTACAACAAAACTTGAACCAACTCTGTACTACAATTCTAGCCTGTTTTATAGGCTGTTGCCGTGATTGCCACCGCTTAATACTAAGAACATCTGATACCTAATTCTAATGGACATTCTTTAGTGGTACATACACAAATTATCCCTTCAATATGTACATTTAATGTATATCGGGCTATGCCTATGACAGAAAAGAAAATATATAAACCAGGTCCACTTACGCTAACGCTAACTCTCAGTTTAAACTATATTTTACTTTTGACCATAAACTATTATTATTATTATTATTATTATTATTATTATTATTATTATTATTATTATTATTATTTTACACCCTTGCGGGTGAAACTTTTACAAACTTCGAATGTCATATTTATGTATATTGTATATCGAATCAACAATGACGATAGTTCCATACATTTTTTCATCCTCACTTTTAACCTCTTACAACCCTTCTTTCGCATTAAAAAGTAGCCTACGTCCTTCCTCAGGTTCTAGACTATCTGTATACCAAATTTCATTTAAATCGGTTCAGTAGTTTTGGCGTGAAAGCGATGATACAGACAGACAGACAGAGTTACTTTCGCTTTTATAATAGTGGTTAGGATGTATATATATAAATAAATAAATAAATAAATAAATAAATAAATATATATATATATATATATATATATATATATATATAGACACACACACTTCGTATCCATAAATGCATTGGCATGTGTGTGGAACTGTTAATATAAGTCATCTGGAAAAAAATTATTGTTTACCATTGTTTTAGGAAACACATTCGAACAAAATCTATCATTTTCTGCCCTACTAAATTTTAGAATTGCTGAAATGTCTCAACATGTAAAATATTGAAAAACTAAATTTTATGGTTGGAAATATGTTCCAATGCTAAATTGTATATACACTATCTGTATTTTCAATTTTTTCTTCCATTATACAGATATTTCCGATAACAACTACACATTTTAAGCTGTGAAATTGTGCTAAGCCAAAGACACAAAACAGGACAAATATTCCACTAAAATTACTTCTAGTGCTGCGACAAAAAAGGAGTGACCTTTTATTCCTCAGTGCCAAGACCTTGCCTTCATAGACCGTGATCTACGTACAAAGAATAAACAAAACGAATTAAACATCTGCAATGTCGTGAACTGAAAAATTCAGGTTTTTATTAAATTTGATAAAAGTTGTAAATGTCCAGAGAAGCATCACAGTAAATCAGTGTGCAGTAGGCTAAGTATATTGCAAATATTTTTAACTTGTTAAACTTGGCTGCACGATTGTTATCAAACGTGTTAATTTATTTTATCAAACTGTGGCATCAAAGTAAGTAGCGAACTGCGCCGCCTTCTAGAGGACGCAGATTTAATTCCCGTTCTTGTCATTCTATGTTAGGTTTGCTGGGTTTTCTATAAAAGCTCCAGGCAGATTCTACAGCGGATTCTTCATACGATGACCGATACCCTTCCCGTCCAAGATTCTCAGATCTATAGCTTCTCTCGACGAGACGTTGCATCGTACAACGTATTTTTATCGTCGCATAGCAAACACGAGTTTAATAAGTAGAGATAACTAAGCAAATACAATTATATAATCAGCTTACAGCTCAAAATATATACTCTATTTATTGAAGATATCTAAACCACAAACTTAAGTAGATCCGAAAGGATTAACGGTTACTGTTAGAACGCATTGAATTGATTCCTTTTCATCAGTATATCATTACGTGCGTTGCTCAAGTAAATAATACAACATCGTGTTAGTGTAGAGAAGTCTTGATGAAAGATGCAACGCACTAAATAACGTGTTTCAGTTATGCAGTCTACATAAAACTCCAACACGTGTGGCAAATACCGAAACAGAAAGCAAGTTAATGAACACTTCATGTTGTCTTACTTGTTCTGTAGTTGTCAGCGCTGTGCTCCATGGCCAGCAGCAGAATTAACACCACCTGCAGGAGGTTCATGATCGCTTCTGTCTTGGTCAGTCGATGTTTGCTGAATTCTTAAGCTTGCGAACTTATTAAACATTCTCCACAGCAAAACCGCTATTGTTCTCTATAAATCTCTTCAACTTCTCTCACTTTCCGTTCAGCAAATACGTCTGTAAACCTTTCAAAGCTTTTGATATGTGAATAATATCCGTAGCAACCGACAATGATTAGAACTCTTTATTGCTGGAGCAATTTTATTAACATATGTCATTGTTGTCTTGTAAAAAATTTCAGTTCACTAATATTTGTAATGCTTTTTCGGGCACTGTTACTATTCTACACTACCGTATAATCTCCACGTTAATTTATTTACTTCCTCCACAGATATGTTTTACTTAATCTGTATGTGCTCCGTGGAAATGGAGGTCGTTTAATTTATTGAAACCTAATGTTTCTGCGCTACTGATGTGTCCTCGTCACATTTCTTAGATGCAGCCTGACAAGATATCAGATGAGTATAATTAGGAATTCAGTATCTCTATGCCTGCAAGTATGATATCAATGCCCTTTACTTTCTCTGTCTCTACTCTACGCCAGCAGGATATTCAATACATAGTTTATTAAATAATGAAGTGTTTTTCAATCGCATTAAGATGTTGTTCGATACAACTTGCTGGGGCGTAGGACGATGCCTCTCTTTCTTTATCACTCTCTCAGATTAGTTTCTCTTCACTCAGTTTACGTTGTGCATAATGACGAAATAAGCATCGTCAGGCAAAAGTGTCAAACGGATTTTAATGCCAAAAGTCTGTTAATGTAGTTAGTGACAAACACACTTTGTTTATTTTCCAATTCTGTCCTCCTAGGTTCACTCTCCTTGTATTCTCTCTGATCACTCCAGACAAATGCTCTTGTGGTTTCTTCATATAAGCTATGGCCGGTACCCTTTCTATTAATGATGGTCAGATATACAGCTTACCTCAACGAGAAGTTGCATTCTACAACGTGCCATCACCGTAGATTAGCAATCACGAGTTTAATTTGTAGAGATAAGTAAGCAATGACAATTGTGTCATACGTCAATACAGCTCACAGTAGATTCTGTTTGTTTTGCGTCACCTATATCACAAACTACTGTAGGTCTGAAAGAATAAAAGGTTGCAGTTTGAACGCATTGAACTAATATCCTGTTCTTTGGTATAATCATATAACGTGGCTTGCTCCAATTAATAAAAAAACCTCGAGTTAGTGCAGAGAAATCTTGTTGCATAATGTAATGAACTTAATTAAATGTAAATATGTTTCAGTAATGCAGCCTAAACAAAACTCTCAACACACGTTACAAATACCAAAACAGAAAGCACAAAGTAATAAACCCTTCATGATGTCTTACTTGTTCAGTAGTTGTCAGCGCTGAGCTCCATGCCGAGCAACATAATAAACACCACCTGCAGGAGGTTCATGTTCGCTTCTGTCTTGAGCAGTCGATGTTTCCTGACTTCTCAAGCTTTATAACTTAACAAACACTCTCCACAAAAAACTGCAATTGATTCTCTGTAAATATCTTCAACTTCTCTTACAATCCGTTCATCTTATACATCTGTAAGCATTCAACACTTAATGAGAACTTTGAATAATATCCGTAACAACGAACAATGACTTAGATTCCTTAGTGCAGCCGTATTTATACTATATCGTTATTATAAAATAATATTATTTCTTTTACTTACTTCATTTCGTTCAATAAATGTTTAAACAAAATACTTTCAAATATTCCAAGTTTTAAAAAATGACTAAAACGTATAAAATAATTTGTCATGTGAAAATACCCATAACATTTAAAACAGAAAGCTCGGGGCACGTGAAATAGATAGACAAGAAGTTATAAGCGTAACTAATTAACCCACTTTCTTCAACTGCGCTAGTCAATCCTGAATGTTAGTAGTATCTATTACGTCCATCTAAAAATGTTACATACTAGGCTATTATATTAATTTCCTCGTGCTGTCTTCTAGCATGGTGAACCCACAACAATAAAGGTTAGTTAATTCAAAGCTGTATGATATTGTGTATAAATATTAAATTGCTATTTATATCGGTTGTGTAGTTGTTGACATACCCGTACTAAAATTTAGGTATTCATGTCATGAAATCTTCAAAATTAGGTAAAATATTTTAAAAACAATACGAGTCAGCAACTTTAAATTTAAGTTACCTTACTCTGTACTAAATGTGCGCCAAGTCTCAAGAAATTTAGCAAAAATAGTCCTCAATAATTCATGTCATAAAATCTTTCGATGGCCAACAGTGATTGACAGCGATTAATGGTTCATTTATTCTTACCATGTGATAAATATATTTTCATATTACCTCACAGTGTAGCTACAACACAGGCCTAGCACGTCACTTTACTTATAACTGTCGGTATACCGAGTTTAATGAAATGTAGAAAAAATAATTGGTTGCTCAGACATGTCGTTTGACCAAACATTTTAAAATTAGCTCGAATGAATATGAGCACGGCATAAACTAAACACACGAACTTCAACTGCACTTACTAAGTGCTATATAAGTACATACTAAATGTAACGAAGTTCTGATAAATAGTTTCTAAGATACATCATGTAATCACAATAGGCTCAAATTACTGACATTTAGAAAATACGAACAGAGAATGAAGAAAAACAGGAAAGTAAGTCACGTTGGTAAGTATTTCACTGTTTACTGAGTTAGAAGAGCTTCTTAAAATGTTTTTTTTTTTTTATCTTTTTCGTTTGATCAAAATATGTTTAAACAGCATTCATTTTGAAAATATGAACATGATATGAACAAAAAAATGAAGTCAAGTAGTTCATATTTATAAAACGGTGGTCATTTTTCTAATATTTAAGCATAATATATATCATGTCTAAGGAAATGTAATCCTAATTTCGTCAAACACTGTGCGCATATACTACGTAAGCTGACATGACTTAAGTGTGTTTTTTTCATCCTATTTTTGTATTTTCAAACAGCGGTCATGTTTATATTTCGAACAAAATATGACATATTAAGGAAGTATTCTTCCCAGATTTTATATAAATTTGTACACATATTCTTATTAGTAAGCTTTCTCGATTTTTGTGTATTTTGTTATTTTCATGTTTATATTTTCGAACTGGAGGGTATTTAAACTTTTCTTTTCAAGTATGAAATATAACAATATTTTATACTATTTAATCAAAATTGGTGTTTAAATACTGCTCAGTATATTAACTTGACGGTTATGTGTTTAGTTTATGCAATGCCAATTTTATCGAAATGACGACAGTGTAAAGTTTTTTGGTCGCATGAGATATGCGAACAATAGTTTTTCAGAATTTTATCAAACTCGGTTCACTTACAGTTCTTAGAAAAATGCCACAACTTTTATGCATTTTGTTACCGCCGTGTAATAGTTACACAGTAGCTGAATTTGAAAATTTCATTATTATATGTGATATCTAAATGCGCTATTAATAAGAATTTAATTTAACCTATTATGTACATAGTACGTAATATGGCGAATTTTGTTTGATGTCTTTTGTTCATAACGAATTCAGTTTATATTATGTTTTACTTCGAAATTTTTTTGGTCACATAAAATATCTGATGATTATTTTCCTAATACTTCTTCAGACTAGGTTCTCGATTAGTACTAACTAACGTAACATGAAATTTAAGACGCTGGTTTAGTAATTTAGATCCCCCAACTTCGAATATTTCATGACATGAATACATATGTTTCTATGCACTACAACAACTACAGGGCCGATAGAAGGCAAATTAAATGCACATAAACTTTATAATCCAAAATTACTCCAGGCGAATGTTGGAATTATTCCTTAAACAGACTCTGGCCAACTCCTCCCCCTTTTTCCGTGTATCTCTAGTGCTGTTCGAAGGCACGTCAAATCAAATAAATACATTTTTTAAAATGTCTAGATGTACGTATGTAAAGGATTACAACTTTTTATGGTTAATTTGCACCTATGTTGAGGAAAAAAGACTTACTATTTAAGCTAGTAACTTTGTGTTAAACTAGTAAATGTGAGTATATTTATATGTAATATAGCTGGTTCACGATTAAGTGATAACTTTTGAAGATCATTTTGTCTAGAAAAATAATTTATAAAGTAATTATTTATTATGACCATAAACTAACTTTTGAGTAAAATACACTATATAAACGTTGACAACAAATTGAGTAGCTTCGCTTACACAAAAGGTTACAGGAAACTATAAATTAACAAAAAAGAATAAAAGTAATAGAGTTACAGAAGTGTTCACGTTATTCCCTATCAACTATAAAATCTTAACGTACAAAAGCGAAAGTTAAAGTTATTAGCTATATTTGGGAATAGTGTTTTACTATAAACAACTGCTCGGTTGTGCCACACGAGTAACATATATAATTTTATAAAAGGTAGTCACAATCTTACAAAATTGTACAGCAAATTTCTATGCCTTTAACAAAAAACATTCAACTAAGATTATTTTTAATTAATATTGTTAATTAAATATTAGTGTTATTTCAGCATTGTAATGTTGATTGAGATAGAACCTTATAAATATCTATCTGAAAGGTGGCAGGCTTTAGAAAATAAAATTAATTTTTCTTTTAATTAGAAATCTTTGCAGAATGTTTGTTGAAATACGCTAATAAAATTATGTTTCAGATTTGTTGTCTGCGATTTACTATAATTACCTTGATGCGCTGGTAATGTAAGCCCTGTCAATTACGAGGATCATGTTAAATACAGAAATTTTAGGTGAGGTCGTTATTCACAATAGTTTGAAGGTTATGCGTCAGTGTTTTCATTAAAAAGGAATTATTGCTCTTTTTGAATAATTATTCTCTACTATATGTGGTAAAATGGGTCTAATAATTTTTTTTTTTTTTTAAATCTGAAGCAACAAAGAGTTTGGAAAAAATATTTTAATTGATGTACGTTCTCTTCAAGGAGTCGCTAAACTGAAAATATCTATGTAGTCACAATACTGAAAATATCTACATTGTCGCAGTTCTGAAAATATCTATATGGTCAAAGTACCAAAAATATATATATGTTCGCAATACCGACAATATCTATATGGTCGCATTACTGAAAATATCAGTACGGTCGCAGTACTGAAAATATCTATATGGTAGCAATACTGAAAATATCTCTATGGTTGTAATACTGCAAATATCTATATGGTAGCAATACTGAAAATATCTATATGGTCAAAGTACCAAAAAAATATATATGTTCGCAATACCGACAATATCTATATGGTCGCATTACTGAAAATATCAGTACGGTCGCAGAACTGAAAATATCTATATGGTAGCAATACTGAAAATATCTCTATGGTTGTAATACTGCAAATATCTATATGGTTGCAATACTGAAAATATCTCTATGGTTGTAATACTGCAAATATCTATATGGTAGCAATACTGAAAATATCTCTATGGTTGTAATACTGAAAATATCTATATGGTTGCAATACTGAAAATATCTATTTTGTCGAAATACTGCGAAATATCTTCATGGTCGCAGTACTGGAAATATCTGTATGGTCGCAATACTGAAAATATCTATATATTCGCAGTACTGAAAATATCTACGTGGTCGCAACATTGAAAATATCTATATAGTTGCAGTACTGGAAATATCTATATGGACACAATACTGAAAAAATATATATATTCGCAGTCCTGAAAATATCTACGTGGTCGCAATATTGAAAATATCTATATAGTCGCAGTACTGAAAATATCTATATGGTCACAATACTGAAAATATCTATATGGTCGCAATACTGAAAATATCTACATGGTCGCAATACTGAAAATTTCTCTATGGTCGCAGTACTGAAAATATCTATATGGTCGCAATTCTGAAAATATCTTTATGGTTGCAATGCTGAATATATATATATATATATATATATATATATATATATATATATATATGGTCGCAATACTGAAATATCTGCATGGTCGCAATACTGGAAATATCTGTACGGTCGCAGCACTAAAAATATCTATATGGTGCAATACTGAAAATATCATATGGTCACAATACTGAAAATATCTACATAGTCGAAGTACTGAATATACCTATTTGGTCGCAATACTGAAAATATCTCTATAGTCGCAACACTTAAAATATCTATATGTTCGCAATATTGAAAATAAGTATCATTGTAATTTACGATCTGTGTTAGTTTGTACTCGTTATTTGAGTGTTACTTATGTACTATAATCAACATGAATCCGTAAATTTGTTTCCTTTTCTACGAAATTCTATTCCACAAATTGACGTCTAGAAATTGATGTTGTATTACATTTTATCGACATAAGTTATGCTTTCTGCACGAAAATATTCTGAGATGCAATGTTTTTGGAAACCAACTGGAGGTATTTCCAAAATATGACTACAAAACAAGACTTAATTTACTTAAATACATGTATGAAGTAAATACATATCACTTTGTTTTGATCAGAACAACAGTTTCCGAAACATCAAAACTGAAAATTTATGTATTTACTGCCGGCTTATAATTGGCTAACATAACATCACATAACTAGAGCCACAATTATTTCACGTATTGATTCTAGATCATGTTGAACGACATTGTCACTTCTGGGATCGGACGACAGCTTTTTGATACTCCTTTGGCCAACGAAATTGAGTAACAAATTAGGAAATAATTTGTGAATATACCACGTGCTACCCGTTTAGAAGCCAATGCATATTAAACTTTTGCCAGTGCGTGTACAGGACTGTGAAGTCTAAACTGCAGCCAGACGAATACGCGAAACATTTACGCCTCTACACATAACATATAACATTTTAAACATGCATGATAAGCTCAAATATAGAATTTTATTCCAGTCAGGAAGATTGACTTCCCCGGAAATTGAACATTCAATATTTATTTGTACCTTTACAGCCGCTTTCCAGAAAACCGTACTCATAACAGTTAACAATATTTAAAGCTTGAATGGTGTGCAGCTGATACAACATACAGTCTCATTCTGTTGAAATAGGTATTTAAATGTGCTATAACATTTCAATTAATGCACAATATGCTATTATCAAAACTAATAGATATGCGTTGCAAATATACTTTCGAAACCCCTGCAAAATTAAAGAGCGAGGCCTTAAGGCAAATTATTTTCGAAAACATTTTTTGAACGCAAGTTAATACATATATCAAAAATTTACCCTCACAGTTTAAACTCTATCATCGCTTGTATCCGAATTTTCCTGTTGCAATTCACCAAACGAATTTTTAGATTATTTGCCCCTAAAATATTCCATATATTGCTGTCAAAAAGTCAAAATTAAGCAAAATAATTTTTTTTCTACCAAACGGTACATTATTTAAATAAAGCTAAGACAGTCTCAAATATTTTGAAGCATTTGGTTAAAAATTATTAGAATTATTTGCAATTGTTTGAAACGAATGAAAGACCATGGCCTTTAACTTAAAACCGTTTTTCGCATTTGGACAAACAATTATTTTTATACTCGATAGTCAAGAGCTCATAACACATTTAATATTCAGTTGTGAAAGTGCCCCGTACAATGTTCGCTTAAGTTTTCATGAGCAATCACTTCTCGGTGTTAGGGCTATTACAACATGTATATCCATATTATATAAATATTAATATATGTACATAAATATATATACATACGCACATATACGTAATCTATACATATACAAACACTATAAATATATGCGCATACACACAACATGAATATACTTAACAAACCGTACTGTGTAGCATACAGTGTCTGCCGCTATATCTGCTAGTATGATCTTCTATTTGTACACACATCTCACAGTTCCTCCCACAGTTGCAAATCCATAAAGGGAGCAGGGCGGGGCCTGAGCCCCCCTAACAAATGTTCCACAATGTGTTTAGTTTTGTTATTTAATAAAACGTATAGCAAACTATTTGCAGGTTGAAAAGTTTCGTAACCACGTGGTTTTATGTAGCGAAATATACCCACATGGCTACAAATTTATACACAAGACTACATCCGTTCCTGTTGACATAAACATATATTATGATCTTTTCCCCCCTTATAATCTATGAGCTGGGTGCCCATGACAACTTCAGTCGCCTACGAGCACGCAACCCGGCATACACTGTACTTCTCCAGGTTGTATATTTGGCAGGCGCCAGTCTAAACCACGTTCCCGATACTGACATAATGATATTCCATTTGAGCGAAAGTCATAAAAACATCCAAGTTACTGTATATTTTATGTACTGTATCCGGTATTAAGAAAAAAATTATTACACCCACAATTAAGAATTTACTTCTATCCTACTTTCCACAGCTCAAGAAGTCTTATGAAATCACGTTATTGTCTGTCTGTATGTGCCTGTACGTGGGTCTCTGAAAATTGTTGAATCCGTAGGCAAACATATAGCACGTAGTACCCGACTTGACTTTTGCGTATTTCGTTAATGGCTTGTTTATATTTCAATTTTTAGCAGAATAAGACTTAACTGAGGAAATATATTTACAAATTTCATCAAAACTTGGTATGCACATACTACCTTGTAAACTTACTTGACAACTGTATATTTTGGTTATGCCGTAATCATATTTACAAAAAAAAACTGACATTTTAACACTTTTCTATTACACGAGACCTCTAAGGAATTATAATTCACAACCAAATCAATGTCAGTACACGTAAGTACCTTATTTAACATGGTGGCATTAGGTTTATAAATACTTTCATTTATTTAGCATCCCACGGAACATTTACGTGTTACGGAACTTGTCAAGTAAAATACAAAATAAGATACACGATGATGCAAACAACACAACAAGCAAAATACAAATATCTGCAGCAATAGATGTGAGACATGTAGGTAGGTAATAAAGTATGCAAATATACTGTCACAGATTGTATATGACTGTACTATTCAAGCACAATACAGTTACGGATACACAGTAATGCAAATAAAGCAAGTAATATTTTAATATCAGCATCAACATAGATGCAAAACGTGATCGATAAGTAATGAAGTATGTGCTTATACAATTATAGACTACGGTATGCATTACTGTATTTGTCAAGGTACACAAATATACAAATAACACAAGCAAAATACAAATAGCATCAATATAGATACAGGACATATACTATAAGTAATGAAGTATATACATACACATTTACTGACTATACGTGATTATTTTGTCAAGCACAATACACATAAACACAACAAGATACACAATAATACAATCAATACAACAAGCAAAATAAAATACTCATTACTCTAATACAAAGACAAATACAGATATCAGCATCAATTTAGATGCAGAACAGCGGTAAGTAACATAGTATCACAGTATTAGTCTATGCGTGATTGTACTAACTATTATAGTGGTACAGAATTGATAAAAACAGCCCTAGAATAGTAAGTTGAACATAACAAAATACAACTATTGTGTTCATAGTCATCAATATTATAAGAAGCCTTATCCGAGAGATATCTAATAACTCCTTTTTGCCCATGCCTTGTTCGTATTTTCAAAATTGTTGCCATTTGAACCTGTTTTGAAAACATGAGGCATTTAAGGAACCATTTTTAGAATTCGATTAATATCAGTACACAAGCAGTATTCAGTAAGTTAACTTGGCATTTATGTATTAAATATATGCCTTGTTCACATTGTCAAAATTATGGCAATTACAGTGTTTTTAGTTCATGAGAGAATATTTAAACAAACTTATATAAAAATTTAATTAAACTCGGTACACATATAGATATTAGTAAAGTCACAATACTTTTATGTATTTCGTTCATGCCACATCACTATTGTAAAACCGTCTGTCATTTGAACATTTATGATCACATGAAAAAACTAAGGAAAATTATTTCATAATTTTATAAAACTTGAAACATAATTACTTAGTAAGATGAGTTTACCTGGGTGTGTTTTACACGGTTAGAATTTTTTTATCACACGAAATATCTAAAAATTGACTTTTCAGAATTTAATAAAAGTTGGTACACATTTAGTATTAAAGTAAGGTTAAATGACATTATCTCATCTTATACATGTCGGGTTCGTATTTACACAGTGGCGGTCTTTAAATGTCTTAATCACATGGGATGTAAAAATGAACTTTTGATCAGAATTTCATGTAACATAACATATATGTAGAACCCAGTGCAGCGACTTCAGTTTAAATGATTTTTCTTATATCGCATTCAGTTTTTAAAAATGGTGGTGCTTTACTTTTTTTTGGTTACATATACAGTACACGAGTACGATTTTATAAAATCTCTTCAGACTCGGAACACATTTAGTACTAAGTAAGGAAACGTGAATGTAATGTTGTAGGTTCACGTTTCTAGTAATATACAACTTCCAATGTCGAAGATTCCACGACACTGTAAAAATAACATTTAATTCGTATCTTCGAAAACCTAAAGGACCGGTAAAAGGCATATTTAATATTTACAAACTGAACTATACAAACTTTATTTTAAATAGTCTCTATATAATTTTTAGCTGGTCGTCCATGTTAGAGGATAATACGAGAATAAATTAAGATATCATTTGGTATTTTTAGATTTACGTGACAGATTATTAATTCTTACGGTTTATTAGCACCTACGCTGACGAAAGTAGGCTTATTTGTTATGTTGGTAACGTCTTCTATGTTGCTATAGAAAACGAACCTGTGATCAGTATAGTACGTGATCTATGAATGATTCTTGCTATGGGTTTGTATTATGAACAACAAGATTTTTCGGACACCCGCCATTGCGGGAAAACTCATAAAAAATAAACAAGGGAAGAAAATCTAGTAAGCTGTAGTAAACGGACATATAACATACAGATAATTCCTAAAAGGAATTAAGTCAGATCCCAGAAGACGACACAAGGACAACATATATAAACAACACAAAATTAATTCCTAAGTGGACTATAGTCGACTGGAGAAGAACGACACAAAAAAAAATGACAGACGAAAAAAATGATAAAAGAACAACAAAATGGGGTGAGCGAAAAAAGCATCAAATGGATGAACTACACAAATGAATGTTGTCGTCTTGAGAAGCCTAATGTTTTCCGTCTATTTTTTTTGTCTATGTTGTGTCTTGCCTTTTTTTGCATCCATTCGTGTCTCTCGTTATTTGTGTTGTCATCGTTCACCCATTAAGTGACCACTAAATTCAACAAAAATAATGAAAAATTTTTCAATCCTTTTAAAAACACCAAATCAGCGCTGTTTTTAATTGACAAACAAAAAAGGTGAGCTTCATTGAATAATTTAAAAATTAAATTACAATAAAATGTCACTTTTTTTTTCAATTCTGCTCAAAAACATTTGACTTAGTGGACTTTTCATTAGTTTCCTTGATGTTTGACTGATGCCACTGGTTGAAATTCATAACTAAAGGACGTTGAAATAAAAAAAACTGAGTGAGTTTGTAGGTACGATCACCAATCACTGGTTGTATCGCCGCGTCAACGTCATCGAAGACTAACAACTATAAAAAGTAAGACCATGATCAACTCTTTGCACGCCTTCAGGCGGTTTTAAAAAAGGGAGGGAAATAGTACATATATTCGATTCCATGGACAATTGTAGAGAGCAACTGTGCAGAGGACAGTGATACTTCATGCCACTTAAGTTACAAGGTTAGGCTGGGTATGTAATTTTCCTTTTACCTTGAATTCTAAGTAGTGTGAGATGTGATAAACAGTCTACAAGCTAAGTAAGTTATGTTTTGGAAGTGTGGATTCACAGTCAGTAGGATCAGCAATTTGTACTCCACTATATCTATGTACTGTTAATATAAACATGTTTTAACCACGGTAGGTTAACACCATTTTGCAGTGCTTTCTGAGGACTAGGTAGTCAAATAATTCTCATTTTTCAAACACGTAGAGGTTTTCATGAATGTAGGGGCCAAATGCGGGTAGTAAAACCTGCCTTTATCACTACAAAAAATAGATTGTACCTTCTGTCAGTTCTACTTGCTTTCCTACAAGGTCACTATTCCTTATAAATGCTAATATGTATTTTTCTCAATGTTGTATTGAAACAGTAGGTTGCAGAGAAATATCGGAACATACTGAGTGACATTGTAGTGTTGCTTGTGGTATTGCACCGGAAGTTTTCTCGAGAGGTACCCAAGATGTTACCCAGTTCAGTGCTACGTTTTGAAACAGTATTCGAAATTAAAATACAGTTACAATTTTAAGGGGTTTTGAATAAATTATTATTTTTAAATTTACTACTGAATTAAACATTTCAAACCACTAACTTTTCAAATATCCACATTGTTCGTTGGTATACTATACTGGAATGTATTAGTAAAATTAATTACTATGAGAAATACTGCCCATCCATACAACATTTATATTTTTACAATACTATTTTCTCTCTTTCTATTGGGCCACACTTATTGCTTCTCTCGCGTACTTATTGATCCTCGGCACTTTCTAAACTCGGGACTGCAATAATTACAAACTCTCGGGATTGGGAAAAATTACCGTTATCTAGTTGAGGGGCAGTTTTGGAAATTTCCTTTAGTGACGATATCAGTAGGATATACAGGATGTAGAACAAGTGATTGTCAATCAATATTTAGAGGGGAGATCCTCATATCTAGAGAAACACAAAATGTTGTGGGAACATGGTACGTAAATACAACGTTTATATACTAGAGACCATATGATGTATATTGCGTAGCGTGCGAGGTGGATCCTGATAATTTTTAAATACTACGTTCAACATTGCGTATCTTCCAATTAAATATGACTCGTCTGGTCTGTAACTGTCAATAATAACTACAACGATATTCCACATTTACACGATCCAGACAGAACAATATGCACCATGTTTACATTCAAATATCCATTCAACCATACAGAATAATACATATGTTAGGGGCGTAACTAGTACTAAGTTTCAACGAAAGGTAGAGAAAATATGAACTCAACTACTTTACTTAATGACACAGTAGTCTGGCCTCAGGTAAAACTACATGTAGGAGAGAGTACAGGAAGAGAGAAGTTATAAGGATATAGGGAAAGGGACTCACCCAGTTCTGAAGCCACGACCGCTCGTCGCTGTCTACCGTAATTTTCCTTTGCTAAATTTTTCCTTTCCGTCTGAAGAAGCAACCGCATTCCAAATCCCACTGCCACAATACTGCAAGAGCACCTACTTTTCATAAACAGGATGTTCACTGTTTCAAAATGCAACCAACCTCTATGATACGGGGACGTCTCATTTTGGATACATTGGGGGTAATGTTGTGAATACCGAGAGCTTCGCCTGGAGGACAAGTTGTGACGACGATAGAGTACTGTGCCATTAATTGCACAATACAGGGGACTCAGATATTCTCCCCACCTGTGCTGAATATAGCACAGTGTATCAGGGAAACAAGGTTTGTCTAGCCTTGCAGTCGTCACCAGCTCACCAGGATGTTCTTGGGTCGAGACATACGACGTACGCCCATCCGTCGTTAACCGAAACTTCCATCATCACTATGCTTAACCTGATTTTTGCCGTGACGTAACGTAGTCGTGGTTTTGGTTAATTTTAATTTCGAAAGTCAGGTGGGGGTGCTGAACAAGGGAAGGGGAAACACCAGTTGAGTCTTACCATCGAAGTTCTTGACGGAGTTCCCAGGCGTCCCTGAAAAAGCCTCATGCGAACCCCTACGATAATTGTTACACTAAATCTACCGAAATTATACACAGCCTGAATGAATAAATTAAAATTTATACTGCCGAAAAGTAGAGTGAATGTAATTTGAAACTTATAGAAAAGCACAGCTAGGATTCACTGGCTTGGCTGACTAATACTACATAGAGAAACTAAAATAATGCAGTTGCAGTAGAAAAGGACCAATTCACATTACTAGTGTTGTAGCTGAAAATTTATTACGTCGGACAAATAACATTTCAGATAGTTCACAACCAAATAAATATTACAGTTCATTTTTGCCTCGACTAATTAAGTGGTAGAGCATTATTTAGAGAAACTTGACAAACAGTTAATTGGGTGAAAACTTTCCTGAGGACTGGAAATATAAACCATGCAGAACAAAATACTCGCAGCATGCTAGAAGAAAACCCTAATGGTGTCTCTGGTCGCGCTAGGTTCAGGCCATGTAAAATTAAGATAGCGAGACTTATCTGCCGGCTTCTATGCGGTGAGCGTCATCCCGAGGTTCTCGAAGTTCTAGTAGTTAGTCTCGTTCCACTCTTAGCTAGCTAATCCAATTATTCTTACTCAAAAACTGCAGAAAAGCAAAATCTCATGCCCCTAACCATCGGTACGACACTCAGAAAAACAAACCTCTCGATGCTTTGAGGAAGTAAATAATACTGCACTGCCAACTGAAGCTAACATATTAAATAGAAGAATCCATTAAACCAAAGTATACCTCTAAGTCAGCCATTTCATTAAGCCCAATATTAAAGAAAAGTTCGCCCAAACATTAATAATTAATTATTTCCTCGAAAAAACGTTAACAGCTAACCAACCATTAAAAATAATAAATAAAATAAAACTTGGGGGTTGAAATTGATACATGTTACATCAGACTCCGGCATCAAGCTAATGGTGAGGTCTAAGGTGTCCAAAGGTCACCCATCATAGAGTAGAACATAAAACGTCATTAACTAAATAGCTGTTCCGCTCCTATCTAAATTATGTAGTACAGCCATGTAGCATTCTGTAATGTAAACTATGTAAAGTAAGGCCACCATATTCAGATAACGTAATTGCTTACATTACTTTGTTTTAGATCAATGTTACAATAAATGTTCAAAATGCAGCATTAACCTAAGCGTACAGCCGGTATCGACGTAGCAAGGAGTCTCGTGTTCGCTGGAAGATGCACAACACACACATATCCAGCGAACACAGAACATCCTGCTACGTCGATACCAGTTCTGTGCCGATATTAATGCTGCTCTTTTTGAATATTGATTGTGACATTGCGCAATAAATAAAGTACTGTAAACAATTACCGTAGTTGTATTCTCAATCATACCCGATACCACTGAATACCCATTACTCCTAAACTATTTGCTTCCAACACGTGGTTATCTGGCCAAGTTTATTTGTACTTGTGTTGGAAGCAATAACATTTCTATGTCATGTTTTATGGATACAAGTTAAGAATTTTGTTTTGTTGACATGTAAAAATGGCTTGGGCAAGAAATAATAATGCAAGAACTACCTGAATGTTTTTTTGAGTTTTAACAGGTTATGGGCCCAGAGTATCATCCTACCCAGGTAGTAAGACAATGACATTGAACAAGTGCAATAATATTTTTCTTTGCTGGTTATTATAAGATTCATGAACATTTGTGTCAAGGTTGTTTGGATGTAGACAGCATTCATCATGGAATCTAATTTTGTTAAGCTACCAGCTTACCAGGTGATTCAAATTGGAGCGTGTAGAAGTTCCAAATAATGGTAATTTTGATGTCTAGAGGATTATTTTATGTAGTTGCGGGAGCTGAATTAAAACCTAGAGTTGAAGATGGTACTTCACAGTCGGATGTAAGCAAACGAGTCAAAGAATGGATATTTAAAGACTGCGAGGCTCAAGAAATTGCTGTTACTTGGTTAGTAGAAGGGCCTATGACTCACCTTTTAATGTGTGAGTCTGCGAATGAGATGTGGGCCAGGCTACTATCTATCTTTGAACAGCAATCTGAAATTAGTTTTCACCAGCTGCAGCATAAGTTTTTCACGCTAAAGTATGAAGGGGAAGGCATAGCTGTTTTTGTCTCAAAGCTTCAAGAGTTGGCAGGTCGCTTGAAACGACATGGTGATAAACTGTCCGAACAAATGTTAATGACAAAAATACTGGTATCATTGCCAGAGCCATATAAACATTTTGTATCGGCATGGGAATCAGTGTCCACAAAATATCAGAAATTGTCAGAGTTAACAGCGCGTCTGTTAATAGAAGAGGAGCGTGTTTCTGATAAAGACATACGTGAAAATGCTCTACTCTCGCAAAGGCAAGGTAGACCTTACCAATTTAAATGTTTCAGCTGTGGTAAACCTGGACACAAAGGCAGTTTATTACAAAAATAAGCCAAAAACTGATCATGTAGGAGAAAAACCTATTTGCTTTTATTGCAAGAAACCTGGACACTTCATTAAGGACTGCAGAGCGAGGTTAGGGCAAGAAAAAGGCTCTAGTCTTTCTTCAGATTAGATTTATCACAAAACAAAAGGAAGGAATGTAAATGCATTTATTTGTACAGCAATGTTGAGTAAAAGTGCAGAAAATCAGAGCTGGTACGTTGATAGTGGTGCATCAGAACACATGTGCTCTCAATCAAACTTGTTTTCAGATTTTTGTACTTTGAATCAAGAAAAACATATAATTATTGTTGATGGATCAATATTAGTTGCTGAAGGAATTGGCACAGTAAGAGTTGAAGCTTTTGATGGCGAAACATGGCATATGGCTGAGATTAAAAATGTGTTATTTATCCCAGATATAAAATTCAACTTATTCTCAGTTAGTGTTACATTGAAAAAAGGTCATGAAATTGAATGGAAGGAGGGAAAGTGTGAGTTCCTTAAATCGGACAAAGTTTGTGTACTTGGATCACAAGAAGGAAAACTTTATAAAATTATGTTTAGTAATGTGTCAGATATTGCAAATGTTAGTGTTGTTACTGGAAATTCTATAGAAAGCTGACATGAAAAACTAGCACATCAGAATATTGAGCAAGTAAAGAAAATTTTAAAACATCATGGTATCTCTGTGCAGAACAAAGAGGATTTCTTCTGTGAAGCACGTGTCAAAGGTAAACAGCAGAGACTGCCATTTCCAGCGAGTAATAACAAAACCACCAAGACATGTGAAGTTATCCACGCCGATATCTGCGGGCCTGTGGAAACTACGTCATTGCGTGGCTCAAAATATTTTTTGTTATTGAAGGATGATAATTCAAGATACAAATACGTATATTTTCTGAAATGCAAATCAGAATCTAAAGAAAAGATTGAGAGATTTATTAGCCTAGCACAAAATGATACAGGAACTCAAGTAAAAAATTTAAGATCAGGAAACGACACAGGACTAGGAAGTGAAGAAATGAGAAAACTTCTTGAAGGGTTAGAAAAAAAGGAAGAAGTGGGATTCCAAAAGTAAAAAAGGATTATTTGTAGGATATCAAGAAAACTCAAAGGCATTTGGAGTGTATGTACCCAACAAAAGAAAAATAGAGATCTCACAAAATATTATTTTAAAGCAAGATGATAATATCAGGAAAGAAACAGAAATACCAGTCAGTGTTTTGAATACTTTGGAAAATGAAGATGATGAAGTCGTACTGTCAGAAGGTCTAGATGAAGAGACTATTAAACCAAACTGTATAAACAATAACTCTGAAGAAGATAAATTAGAAGTCTCTGAAAGAATAGTAGGAAAAGCCCATGAGCTTCGAGATCGGGATAAATTGAGAAAACCAAGTACTTTAAGCGAGCTCGACACAAATTTTTTTATTGCCGATGAAAATCTAACCTATGAAGAAGCAATGAAAAGTCATGAAAGCGATAAGTGGAGGGAAGTAATTGACATTGAACTGGAGTCGATAAGAGAAAACAATACATGGATTGAAGTCATGCCTCCAGCCAACAGTTGTATCATAATAAGCAAGTGGGTATTCAAGATAAAGCGAGACGAAAGTGGCAAACCAGTACAGTACAAAGCACGACTAGTCGCACGAGGATTTCAACAGGGTAAAAATTTTGATGTGGGTGAGATCTATGCTCCTGTAGCCAATTTAGGTACCCTAAGAATCCTGTTAGCAACAGCAACACATTTAAGCCTTCCTGTATATCATATGGATGTTCGAAGTGCTTATTTATATGGCGATATAGATGAAGAGATTTACATGGAAAAACCAGAGGGGCTAGAAGGGGCTAGAAGGGGACAGAAATACAGTAGTCAAACTGATTAAATCCATATACGGATTGAAGAAATCAACTAAATGTTGGAATGATAAGTTCAATCAAGTGCGTCAGGTGTGTCAGCCGTACATCACCTAATCATATGTGATGTAATTAACTACAGCGTTTTCAAGGATATATTGGCACAAAACGTGTTCGTGATATATCATCCTCTCCAGCGATCGCTTTTCAAAGTAGTTGGAAAATACAAGCATATTCCTAGAAACTTTTATGCAACACGTAATCTTAAAAATATGATTTTCAATGTAGTGTTATGAGTATTATTTTAAAAAGACCGCAGATGAGTTTGTGAACTAATGTACTTTCCATCAAAACATTCGTGTTAATAACTAATCTAAATATTAACACTCATTTTAAGCACATCCTGGTTCATTTCTTATTACTCATTGGTTCATTATTTTTTTTTGTGATCAAACACAGGCTGCGGAATGATGTAAAATTTTATGTCAGTATTTGCTTACAAAAATTTAGTGCGAATGTATTTCAAAATAAACTTGAAAGCAATTTGTTTCTATCACCGGTACCGATAATACCGCAAACAGTTGACATTTCTTCACTGAATCTTCAGTTGAAGGAGTTGACGCTATTGGTGAGAAGGGTCCTAGTCTGCTTCTGGTCTGTTTCGAATTTTCCTCCCCCCACCCTCCTTGGCACGGCACGATTTCTTTTCCCTCCCCTTTATTGTGCCAAAGCCGGTGGTAGCCGCTGGCATCAGGAGGAATCATTTCCCCCTTCATCAACGGACCAATTATTTTCGTCTTAACACAGCGAATTCCGTTTAATGCAATTAAGCTGGGCCATGGCAGTCCAAACAATTTACCATTTTCAGAGAGTAGGGCATTAAAGGACAGCGTGTTGGCCACTTATCAAATTAACAAGAGAACGAAGAACTTTTTTTTTTCCTTCGAAGGAGAAACCTGTAGCTGGAGAAAATCGGGACTTGTCCGTGCACGGAACCAGGCATGGTGATCCTATGTATTTTATTTTTGGAATTTACCGTTGGTTTTTGAGTATTATAAACTTAATTTTGAAACACCCATTAAATATACGAAATGCTGCCGTTAGACGTTTCGCATGTAACGAGTCTTTATTACAAATTATTTTACATGTCTTCCTCTAGCTCAGACCCTTCATTGCCCACGAGCAAATGGCAATATAGATTTAGCTGAAAAAGAATGGGAATGAAAAAAATAATAAATATATAAACACGCATGTACAGTACAAAAATTGTGTAACCCTTAGTTCTATGGTTTACAATACTAAAATAAATCTAAGAAAACAAATAATCACAGATGCTCGATAGTGGTAGGAGTACATAAAGAACTACATATATAAATGAAGTATTAAATAATTAAGTTCTTTCCATTTATTTAAATGGGCGATATTCTCAATTTTTTGTCATAAATTATTCCCTTATTTGAATTACAAGTTTCAATATTACACGTGAATAGACAATAATCAGGTACACAGCTGCCACCAAGGCAAAGTAAACTTTTACAAAAATTTATTAACAATTATATAAATATGTTCCTATTACCATTTGGAAAAACCCCAAGTTCAACAAGTTAAATAGGAAATATAAATTAACTTCTCCAAGACGATACGTTTATCTCAAGTATATATTGACTCACAGTTTACTAATAAATAATCTAATAATCTATACAAAAACAAGATACTGTTAGTAGCCCAACGCGACAGAGATGTATATATGTGGATGACTTACTGATGATAGGAAATTATGAAAACCAGATCAAAAATTTTAAAGCAAGTTTGGCCACCAACTTCAAAATGAAAGATTTAGGTTTGGCATCAAATTATCTAGGAATCTGTATATTACAAGACTTGAAGTCAGGAACGTTCCGCATAAATCAGACACCATTTTTGAAGTCATTACTGACCAGATTTGGAATGGAAAACTGTAGGCATGTTTCAACCCCTATGGATCCATAATTTAGAATAAACTGTCAAGCTAAAGAAGGCAACAAAGAATTAGAAACTCAATGTCGACAACTGATAGGATGTCTTCTATATGCAGCTGTCGGTACAAGGCCAGACCTTAGTGCAACTTTAAGTATCTTAAGTCGATATCAAAACAGAGCAAGTACAGAATTGTGGACTACCTTGAAGCGTGTTCTACATAAAAGGAACATTGGATCTTACACTAGTGTACAGACGTCAGACTGCAGGAAAACTATTTTGTGGATATGCGGATGCTGATTGGGGAGGAGACACTGAAGAGAGAAGATTGACATCAGGGTTCGTTTTTCAACTGAGAGGAAGCACAGTCACGTGGATTTCAAAGAAACATACAACTGTGGCCCTGTCATCAACTGAAGCCGAGTACATAGCTCTCAGTTGTGCAGCTACTGAAGCATGCTGGATACGAGGTGTTGTACGAGACTTGGATATTTCATATGCAAAGGAACCAGTATGGATATATGAAGACAACCAAGCAGCAATTAGAGTTTCAAAAAGCCCAGAAAACCATAAAATTCTCAAACACTTTGACATTCGTCACCACTTTATTCGTGAGAAGATCAGTGAGGGTGTAATCGATGTACAGTATGTATGCTCACAAGACCAGCTTGCAGATGCGTTAACAAAACCATTAAGTAGAACTCTTCTTTCAAAATTCATTACAGAAATGGGTCTTGAGTGAGTTATCCGTTTGGCGTAATATTTTTTTTTAATTTTGGGTCTTGCAATAGTGTTTATTTTTTTGTTAAATATTTTGTGTCCAAAAGGGACTGTTCAATTAGAAGTGTTTGCAATTAAAAATAAATAAAAATAATTTTACTGAGGAGGGCTAGTTGGAAGCAATAAAATTTCTGTCATGTTCTATGGATACAAGTTAAGAACTATTGTTCTGTTAATATATAAAAACGGATTGGGCAAGGAATAATAATGTAAAAACTACCTAATTTTTTTTTTCTTTAAGTTTTGACAACTTGCCTTCTTCAACTTCCTTATCAACTTGGACATTACATTTTTGAACAGTCTGTGTATCCCACTGATCTTATTGACGCAATTAAGCACTAATATTTAACAAAAAAGTTAGTTTTTGGCAAGAATAAGCAATATGAACCCAAACTAGCCAATTTCATGTAAAATGTTGGGTTTCGAGAAAAGTTGACATTCAGTAAATGTAATACGTCAATTAAAACACTTAAAATTTATAAATAAAAAATATTCATTTCTGAATTCAAATTCTCAACAATCATAACAATTTAAACCATTATCATCTTAATTAAAATATAAAATTAAGTAAACCTTATACAGAAATTTATTGTCAATTCAAATGTATTGATTTTTATTTCAGTTTTTCTCTGAACAGTAGTCAATTCTTCATCATCAGAAGTTAATATTTTCTTCTGAATTTTATTTCTTATCACGCGTTGTTATAAAAGTGTATAATTTGTTCCATTAAATTTTTTCCAAAGTATGTACGGTTATTTTTTTTTTTAAATTTACAGCTCGATTTGGCTTAAAATTTTTTTTTTTAAATTCGAATAAAGAACTTGAATTTTATGTCCAGTCGTAATAATTCCGAAACATTTCCCTGAAATCTGTGAACTAATTGCGTTAAGACTAAAAATTCCTGTACTTTTCTTATTTCTATTGGGTAGTTCTATAAATACAAATATTCTTCTTCAAAGTGACATCCTCGAAGACTTTGTCACGTAGTTTGATGTCAAACCTAATACTGATTTACGCACGTTAGTAGTTGTACAAGTTATGCACGGTTTATAGTACAAGTTCAACAAATTTTACTACATATTAACAATTGTACGAAGGTTTTTTTTTGGAGTTACAAGTCGTCTGCTGAGTCCACCATATTTTCAAAACAAGGGCAATAGTTTCTTCCATTCGCGTAGAGCCTTTTTTGTTCTCGGTATTTTTGGGAGGACCCATGTTCCATCCCCGGCTCCGGCCATTTTGATGTCGGTTTTCCATGGTTTCCATAAATCGCTCCAGGCAAATACTAGGATGGTTACTTAGCAAATACTATGGCTGACTTCTCTCCCAGCTCATTTCGTTGGGCCAAGCTGTGCGTCACAGTCTCTTATGACCTCGCTGTCGATGAGACGTAGAAAACTGACCTTGACCGCTCGCTGTAGCGGCTTTAGAGAAGCAAACAGACAGATTGGAGCAAATTTATAGAATTCGTCCGTTTGTAAAACGTACAAATTTGTATTTCTTCAATGTTTAGTTCGTTTCAAATAATCGTATGTTAGATTTATTCGACTAATTAGAATATTTTAAGTTGTGTTCTCACAAATACAATTAGCAAAATTCTTATCTAAATTTTATGTTTACCTTAGTCTTAAAGTTGTTTTTATATAAAATCATATGCAAAGGTATTTGTTTAAAAAATGAATATTAATAGAAATCACTATACTTTTCTCTTGAAATGGCGTGTGTTATTAGAAACGGTTAATTTAGCTATCCGTAGTTTGTTTACAGATCAGTTCTTTATTTTTTTTAGTATCTAGTTTTGTATGTGAATTTCGAAAACCATTGTAAGCAAAATATAAATTATTGCAAAGAGTATTTTCAATATTACAATCTCAATTTTCCTTAGAAAAAATATTATTTGTCCAGTTCTTACTACAAATGTGTGTAACATTACAGTAATCAGACAGAAAGAGTGCAAATGCTGTGCATTACAATCTCTTATACCACTTTGAAAACCTACAATTACAAAATGGGGCATGTGAAATTAAAATATTTAAAAATTAATCTTAGTAGTAGGAAATACGGAATTCTGGGACAACGACAGGTGGTGGTGGGTGACCTCTGTTGACTTTTGGCCCAATTATGTCATGGCTTCCATCTCGGATAACGTCGTTCTCAAAATTTTCCAAAATGTCAGAAAATATTTTGTAAATTTGTGAATATTTCGAACATTTCCAAATTGATCCGAACATTTTCGGAAAATTTCCAAAATACTGTGAAATTTTCGAAAAATTACAAATACATCTGAAAAAAATCTAGAAAATTAAAAAAAAAATCAAAAAATTTCACACTATTTCTCAAATTTTCAATACAATCAAAAATTCTTAAAAAAAAAAAAGTTTCGGTAAAAATTCTATACTTTTATTAAAACATTCAAAAAATTTCTTTAATTTCCCTAAAATTTTTTAATTGGACTAAAAATGTCTCTTTTTCACTGCCTCGAAGTCTTAAAATCACATGGGCTAGATGACTCCGAGGATGATGAGCTAAGCTACATCTTCAAAGCAGCTAGATCACTCCGAGAATTATAAATCACATCCACACTGAAGAGGTTGCCACGTAGCATTAACACGAAAATCATTCTATATATCTTCAACATTTATTTTTGTTTTATTTATATTTTCATAAAAATACTTATTATTTATATATTTTATTAGTTTTTATTTTAAAAACTCTTAATATTTGTAACAATTAATCAATCAATATTTTCACACATTTAATTATTTTAATACGATGATTAATTTAATTGTTTTAAATACCATCAATTATTTACATATCTTCATTAATTTAGTCTTTAAATAGTTATTATTTATTAAGTTTTTGTTTTAATAACTTCAATTTTATTTATTTAATATTAGAAAACTTACAAATAGTTGTAAATTTCTGTTAATTAACTATGTTTTATACATTTCGCCGGTTATTTATTGGATTGATTCCAATAATTCACTAACACTATTTATTAAAAATATCCTGATTTCCTTAAGAAACAATTAAAAACCTTTGCCATTATTCTGATTGGTTCTTGGCAACATACTTATTCAACACACCCCTTCATTATGCAAGTACAACTTCTATCATCATCTCTGCTATAAAGCATGCCAACCTTAGACTGAAGCACTGGGCTTATGACGCTCGCTGTTGCCAGATCGCAGTCGCGTTACGAAGGTCTGGAGTTGTACTACCGCGATATTTTTGAACTGATATACAGTAATTGATATCAGATTACGCTTCAAAGTATGTACTTAATCAGATTTTATATTACTTTAAAATAGGAAACAGTTCACTTACTCCATTGATACGATTTCATTACATTTTATAGTAATAGGCAATTCGTAAAGTAACGTCTGTCTGAAAACAAGAATGTGGTTGGGTAATGTTGACAATTATGAAATCAACGACGGAAAACCAAATGTCATGTAGAAACTGGAATATCTAGTAGTTTTTCATTAAATTTCGCTAAAATTGTATTTAAAGTGGAAGTTTATTGAAACAAGGGAGTATAAACGTTTGGCCATGATGTACATTTATGTACGATCCCTCATTTCCACTACTTTTATGACACTTATTTTTCAAACGAGAGTGAATACCAAAAACTTGTCTTTCAATATTGTTTTAACTCGTTTTAAAATGATTGTAATGTTCTTTCAAGACAAAAACATTAACTTTGAAACTTATTATAGCCTATACTTGACGGAATTTTCGTCAACGAACTAATTAGCCGAAAACAAGTAATTAATTACAACTAACGCACAAGGAACAAAAATGATCTATCGCAGCCTTATATTTATTTAGAAGATTATTGTTTACCTCAAATTTTCGGTTTCAACTTTGCAGGTTAGTCAAAGTACCATGTCGCTGTTGTTTCTTTCGAAGTGCATAAATGGTTCGTTTGGGACAGCTAATTACTGCGTAAGCTTCCTGAATTAATTACGTTAGTAGTACGTAAAACTACTGGAATATGTCCGACACAATATTTCGCTCCCTCACTCGCAGCCACATATATTGTGTCTTTTTGGGTGTTTTACCTTCCATATAAATAAATATTAACAATAGAACACGCATTAACAAAATTCTTGCTTCTAAATCAGTCACAGAAAATAACAAATCACGTTACCACGAGACACTGGTACAGTTAATTTTCAGTTACGTGACGTAAAAATCTGCTGATTAAAGGAAGACAATATGTTATTTACTACTCTACCATTCCAAAACCTCAGAGGCAGTAATGATAACGGGACTTCGAGCGCACGACAGATGTATTGGTTTGGCTGGCGAGTGCGTTGACCTAATACACAACACCTTTCACGCTATGAACAAGAGAACGGTTAAAGTTATTGCAGAGGAGTTACTTTTAAAAATAAATTAAACTAAATATGAACAACTTTCTCGCTTTCATATCCCATCTAACTTAAAAAATAAGTTCCTCACTGACCAACTATTTAAGGATTCATTCTGTAATGAAACGCACATAAGTTTAGAAAAAACATTTCTATATATTTAACAGAGAAAATTTTTAATCTTCCGATTTTAACGTTGGTGTACTTATGTATGGAGTTATGCTCCATTATTTAATTGTGCCTGAAGACAGTTGAAGTTAAAATTTTTCATTTTAGAATTCTTTAAATCCCTTAAAATCGTTCAAATGATACAACAAATATATTATCCGGTGCGCGTTTCGACGCTGTACAATATGAGAAGAGTTTAATATCAAAGTTACAATATGAAATGTTCGGATTGTTGGCAACCGTGCGCGCCGAAACAAGGACAGTGCTTGTGACAGTTACGTTGCGTTGAAAACAGAGAGCGGAAGACAAAAATTGTACTGCAATCTAACAGTGAGACGCTCCATAGTTTAAATTATATTTTATATTTATTTAAATTTATTTATATTTTATACCGTAATTTGCAAATTCATATACTTATTTTACCTCTATCTTCACCAATCAGGCATCGGCTACATCATAATTATTTCCGTTAATTAATTGTATTTTTGCTCTACAGTTCATTATCCTTAATAAATATATTTTATTCAGCTTCGTAAACTCTCACATTATCATTACATAAGTACCACTGCGTTAATAATATTTTTATTGTAAGTTTATAAATTTTTTATAAATTAATTTTTATATGATTCGTTTTCTATCCTAAAATTTATGCTTATATGACGTTAGGAATTGGTAATTCATTCCCATACTGTGTGAAGGCACCTACCATATTGAGTTTTAATAACACCCTGATATATTTAGCCTATAGACATTCCTAAGTAGAAAGTAGGCTTATGAGGTCAGCTTTCTGACTGCGTGTCTGTGTTTGTGTGTGTCCCTAAAAACTTTAGAGCCAATGGACCGAAGTTCATCAAACTTTGTACACATATAGCACTCTGTAATCTGACATGACTTTTGTATATTTTGTTTACGCCCTGCTCATTTTTAACATTTTTCGAACAAGATAGATATCTGGGGAACCGTAGTTTTGAATTTAATCAAATTTGGTACACATATACTACATACAAAGCTGACTATAGTGTCGTGCATTTCCTTCAATTTGTGTTCATATTTTCAAAATGCCAGCCTTTTTTATATTCTTAACATAGTATTTCATACCTTAGGAATTTGTTTTCTGAATTTCATCAATCTGACTTGACTTTTGTGTATGTTGTTCATCCTTGTACAATATTCGTATTTTAGAAATGCATTTTTATGTTTTTAGCATAACAACATATCTTAGGAAGGTGTTTTTTTCTTTTCAGAAATTCACTAAACTTGGCATACATATAGTATTTATAAAGCTGTCTCAACATTTGTGTATTTCCTTCATTCTGTGCTCATATTTACATAATGGCGGCCATTTTACTTTTTTTAGCATAGTGTAACATATCTTAGAAAATACTTTTCAGAATTTCACCAAACTTGGTACACATATACTACATACAAAGCTGAGTTGACATTGCATGTATTACAAGCTGTATTATTGTGGACATACGCCATTGCAATATTATAACGCCCCAGAAATTTTAGAAAGATAGTAAGAAAAGCAAACAAAGAAATACGAAAAAAGAGAAAACAAGTCGAGTTGGCTGTAGTCAACAAATCCGTAAACCAAAACAACAGAATATGAATGATTCCATATGGAATTAGTCAACAACAAATAAAGGAAAAAAGATAATGATAACCAAAAATAAAAATTAGTTTTTTAGTATCTTTCTATGATTTCTGGAACGACATAAAATTGCAACGGCGTATGTCCACAATAATACAGTTTGTCATTCTGTCCCATTGAAAGAAATATTGAAATACACTATTTGCATGTATTGTTAACGATTTTGTAATATTTTGACAACGTCGACTATTTTTTATCTTTATGATAGTAAGACACCTTAGAAAATTTTTTCTCAATATTATCATACTGGGTACTCTAACATTACTTAGAACGCTGACTTATATTTAGTATATATCGTGTATCGTACGTCTAAATTAATATTACTTAATACACCTAGATAACATAAACGTGTTTAAATATTCAGGGTTAATTTGCACTGTGTGGAAAGTAAGCTTATCTGCTAGGTTGGTAACGTGTTTAGTTCTATATATATTAAATTGTACATTATTATTTAAATCGACTCATCTCCAAACAATACCGCTGTCCACTACAGCACCAAAGACACTATTACACAATGTACCATACACAATTAGCTTTGAAGCTATATCTGCTTTTAACTCAGGGAAAGTCACGGGTGGAGTATGTTGTAAACTTATTGTATTTATTAAAACTCAGGATCAGTCGTTTATACTTCACAAAATAATGCAATAACGTGTAATATTTTTTATAAGTAAAGCAGTCCTTTATCTTTTTATTTAACAATAAGTGTAAACTTTTCTCAAAGATTGTAAAGTAAGCACATATAGTTCTGTATGGGTACTAGTCGCAATGCATTGAAATTACCGTGATACGAGTATTCTAAATATCGAAGCGTTTATTCGTCAGTCCAGAAATATTGAACGTTAGTATACGAAGGCAGTTTGCACGATGTGCGTGTGCGTGTGTGGTGCATTGTGTAGTGTATATACAAGTCAATGTAACTAGGCCTGTATGTTACTATATGGATAATGTATAAAGTTGAGATAGGATGGCTTGTATAACGCATTATTAAGACGACACATAAGCGATATCTTTAAGCTGTGTATCGAGGGGACAGGGAAGCGAATGTTCGTTAAGTACTACAATACTGCACATATCTTGTTTCATATAGACTTTACATGCAAAGTGCGTGGTGTTTCCGACTTAACTGGGAGCTGTAAGCTCTGTGACTATGATTTTTATACGTGAAAATTCTGTACAGAAACATCGAAAACATCTATATTACAATCTATGAAGTATAACTTAAGATATAGTTGAGCGAAATCTGTTATTTTTAAACCGCAATTCATGACGTGGAAACAGTGATTTCTAGCGCTTGTGATGACTGAGAGTAACATATTTATATTTGTCAGAAGCACGTTTTCATACGCTGGATACAAGTGTGTAGCAGCGCAAGTGAAATATGTATTCCTCACTTACTGCAGTGTAGTTTTAAGAGGTTGGCTAGACGGATAGTTCTCGTTTTGCTGTCGTCAACACTTTCATGTCTACGATCGAGGGAAAAGGGGTGGCGGCAGGGGATGGCAAGGTAACAGGACCGCGGTTAAATGTCACCACCTTCATTTGCACCAACGCACAGCAACGCAGGTGCACAGCAAGTTAAATGGATCTTCTATTGCATATACGTGAGTATTTAATTCCAGTGCAGTGCAACCAGCCGCAACGCAGGTGCACAGCAAGTTAAATGGGTCTTCTATTGCATATACGTGAGTATTTAATTCGAATGCAGTGCAACCAGCTGCAACGCAGGTGCACAGCAAGTTAAATGGGTCTTCTATTGCATATACGTGAGAATTTAATTCCAATGCAGTGCAACCAGCTGCAACGCAGGTGCAAATTTTGTGTTGCACCCATAAAAAGCGATTCTTAATCAGCTCCGAGGTCAATGGTTTCAATATGCCAAGTACCGCTTCGTGGCGTCACGTGACTGCAGTATTTACACACATATAGCATGAAACTGGGGACACCCCTCGACATATCGGAATGTACGTGTATGAAAATGCTTTGATATTTAAAAATTTCGTGTCGCGGTAATGTCTATGCATTGCGACTATCTCCCCTACCATACTACATGGGTTTATTCAACAATATTACAATATTCGTCATGCAATGTTTAAACATGCATAGATTATGTCGCGTGTATATCATCAATGTGTACTATGCTATACAACATTATAACGTGATGACACTGAAACAATCTCCGGCTTTCCCCTATTCTTGTATACTATTTAATTTCACATATAACCTACGCTTTTTACGTATGAATCGTCACTTTCATACCCAAATTCACTTGACAACTTCGCTTCTCGTCTTTATAAACTAACATTTAATAAGATTGTCCACATTTCCAGTCATTTGCTGTCCGACCCACACTTCAAACATTTTCGTTTTCAACATTAGCCTAGCGAGGTAGTGTAACGAATATACATTATCTGTGAGCGTCCGGGTTCCATCCCCATTATGGTTTTCCACGATTATTTATGAGTGGATTCAGGCCAGTTCTGGGATAGGTCCTTAACATAGACCATGACTATCCTAGTTCCTGTGACTGTCAACCATGTCTCTAATGACCACGCCGCTATCGAGTTGTAGAGTTCAGTAAACATATATATTTTTTAACGTCTTATGTTATAAATCTAAAACATATGCATACATACACAACCCGAATTCGTGTACGTTTTTATTTTCCAGTAGCATTTCATACTACTTCCGTAATAATGTCATTCAAGTGTAATTGATAGGAGCAGATGTTCTCAGCATGGAGTGGCAGAAATAATGAATCATATTAGGTAGGATGAAGTTGTTGCTACACATATTCTGAATGATACAATAGCTGAGACAGTGTTACTCATAATTCGATCACCCACTGCTACATTTTACCAATAAAGTTCTAGGGTGTTTGTATCTGAGTGGAGCGGAGTGATTGCACGAGCAACTAGCAGACAGTGTTGAGTCTTGCTGAGGTTGATGTGATGTAAGTACATGTGTACATTAAGTACAACCTTTTGGGAACTCAAATTTTGCAAAAAAAAAAAAGGCACTGGAAACATTCAATTTAATACTGTACATTTATGTTTGTTTGCTTTCTATGCGTTCCTGTACTATAAATCCCACTGAGATGAAACTATCATTGTATCAATAATACATTATGTAAATCATTCTATCTAACAACTATTCTATCTATAAATCATTCGATATGTCAATCCATTTTTCACTATTTGCCCTCTTTTCAAACGCAATATCACCCTTTCCATACAAAAAATATCGATATTACGCTACCATTTTAAATCGTGATGAGCCTAAAAATCGCCTAAAATAACGCCTTTCTCGCAAAAAACAAATATAAATTTTTGCAAAAAAAAAAAAAAAAGCAAGAAAACATTACTTCAATTTGGCTAAAAAAATTTAGTCTGGATTAAACTTGTAAAGTTAGGAAAATGCTTTGAAATAACAAAAGCTTTCTATAAATAAAGAAAATTTGGTTGCTAACCCCCAGCAAGTTTGATTCATGCAAATAAGTTTAAGCTTTGTTAAATTATGTAGATATAAATTAGAGCAAATCAAATTAAAAAAAAAGTTACGTGCAAAATTCTACACGTGCTTACATTTGTTTGTTCGCATTTCTTTTAAACCTCTATAGTCATAAAAGTTTTGTTCTTATGTTCTATGATAAACTATACTTTTGAAATATCTATGCATAACGATCTGGTATGATATTCCTGCTTTAGAAAACTACTGATTTATTTTCCTTGCTCAAATTTATAATTTGAAATTATGTAGCAGAAAATGTATCCTATTTTACAAACTCGTGCCGTCTAATAAACTTATGCGTTTTTCTTAACTTGTTTAGCAGCAATGCAATGTTTTTTAAAAAGGGGCTGAATAAAACCACAATTTTTAAAAAATGGTAAGTGTTGTCGAAATCCAAAATATACGAAAAAAAATCAATTTTTCAATTCGTCCTCCGAGGTACAAAGAATATGGATGGCCACACTCGTACAGAATTTCATCTGCCATGTGATAAAGCCAGTTATGCGGCAATCATATCTATGACGTTTAATAACGTTCACGAGGGCAGGACAGTTAACCCGAGTGAAATCCACCCGTGTTCGAATATTCACCGGACAACCTCTCGATCAATTCCTCACTGTACCTGCTATATAGCAAGATAAGCTGCTGTTGTCAGAAAAGTTGCCATTTGGCGCGAAGATAATGAAAACAGTAACCAATAACTAAGTTAAACTGAATGCAATACATTCAAGATACCGTAAAACAAAAACGAAACGAATATTAGATGTAATATAAATAAAATAACGCGTAAATAGTGCACTGTGGACGTTGCATTTAGTAAAATATTCAGCAGGCATAAAAAATATATTTTTCGGGTTCCCGTCATTTTATATCCTTGAACAGTATTACAAGCACTTTACTAGGTCATGGTAAGCGACAAAGCCTGGTCATGTGACCTACCTACTCCTGCACGTGAGCTTTCGAAAACACTTCTAGCATGTCGCGCAGAACATGAAAGGTGCTCTTGGTTCAAGTGACCTACACGTACAGCTGCCTTCATAAACGCACACAAAATGCCAGCTTGTTTGAAAGCCGCCTGAGTTGGTCGTAGCGTCATGAAAGACGAGTAGAGTCTTCACACGTCCAGCGAAGACTTACATTCTCAGGGTATTTTATAGTTATTGGACTTCTATACACAAACTTCAAGATGTATTAAGACATGCATCATACTAATTAAATACAGTAAAGAAACAACATTTGAAATCGTCGGTCCTTTAGAATTGTAGAACACAGTAAGGTGTTTTACTTCTCGTCAACAGCGAGGCAATTATAGACGGCGACACACAACTTTGTACAATGACAGTAGCTGGGAGAGGAGTCGGCCATGGCCTTTGTTCAGAAACTATCCCAGCAATCGCCTGGAGTGATTTCAGGAAATAATTAAATAATAGCCTCCATTCCCTATGTTATTCTCTATTGTGCTTGGTTTTCATCTTTATTATGTTGTATGTTCCAGTACCGGGCAGTTCTATACTAATTACAAAATAAACAGTTTGATATAGTGTAACGAACGCGTTTGAACAGTAATATCGCATATTTTGACTAACGTTTTTAAAATTAATATAGTTAGTTTTCTACTGTCAATAATTTTCTAACATTTGAATTATATTAAAAGAATCGTTGCGTTATTTTCGTCATGTACTTTTGGTTGTGGCCACGGCCGTAGAAGAACAGATCTGGAAACTCGCCTATCATAGCGGGAGGGAAGTGGGCAGAGTTTGAGCTCGACCCCCGGATTACAGCGCCAGAAATGTAGCATTATCGGTAACTTGGTGAACTACAGCCAAACAACAAGGGGGTCAAGTTTCCAGGCGAGTGTCCAGACCTGTTCTTCTACGACCGTGGTTGTGGCAACGAAAATATGTTCTTCATAGAGAAATAAAATTTTTCCCCATATCGTTACGTTAGCAGTGTAAATCCGAAATTGTGTCAGTGATATTCCGCCCAAATACGAATTGTATTTCATTTTCGTACGCCGCGATATTCGGCACATATGGAAGAGTTTCGTAAACGTGCATGTATTTACGTACACGCTTCAACGTATTTGAAGCGTATTGCGTGGTAGCTATCGTTATACCACAGATGTACTAATTATTGGTTTTTAAGTAGTATTACGTGTTTTAGAGAATAAGTGAAAGTATGTGTGCTTGTAGAACCGATTTTATGTACATGTTATTTTACATTTCTGCACTAAATTTGCATTTGATGTTAAATGCGATTCGTAAACAGTGAGAAAAATATAGTACTTTAATCTTCTCACAGGTATGAAATGCAATTAACCAATAATACAATCTTAGTGCAAGAAGTTTAATTAGCATACGCATAAAATTGGTTCAACAAGCACACATTTTTAATTTATGCTCTGAAACGAATACTACGATTTGAAAACCAATAATTTGTAGGTACATCAGGGACACTTCCCCAGGTCTCGTGTTTTGAAGTTACGAGCTAGGATGTGACTTTTGTTTGTGGTTACTCGGTAACGTTAGAGATTGCCCACAGCCAGGACCAAGGTAATAATCACGGCCGATTAAAAAGGAAATGTAATTTTTTCCCAAAACATTACTATATCATTATAAATAGTTCGTTTATATAATTTCTCTTAACATTTAATTCCTATTCATGTGGTACCAGAAGCATTGTGTCAATTTTGAATTATGTCATTGCCATCATCTTAGATGACGTCTTCAAAATTTCAGATCTTATCATCAAACTTTTCCACAATTAAAAAAAAAAATTCCAAAAGAAATCCAAAAATGTCGAAACTAAATTATAGGAAATGCTGATAAAATTTAATTATTTTTACGTATCCACCAAATTGTTTAAGCCACCATCTTACTGAAATTTTCAGAGTTGTATTGAAACATGATTTAGCTTGGAAATTGTTTATCGTTGTGACGATATGCTAACATTAACAATAACAGTTGTGTTACCGTATGAGGCAACAAGAGTTCCACAAATGTATCCATATATTCGTTCTCCGAATGCTAACTCAAGCTTAGCTCCATGTTTTCCGAGAAATTTTCGATTTCGCATTCCAACCAAACGTCGCACATATTTAATAAATAAAATTCTGTAAACTATTTTAATACAAAAACTATTTAATAATATCATAATATTTATATATTTATTTGTATTTTGACATCTCAAATGCAGTTTGACACCTCACATGTAATTTGACATCACACATGTAGTTTGACACTTCATGTGTAATTTGATGCCTCACGTGTAATTTGACATCATACATGTTGTTTGACACTTCATGTGTAATTTGATACCTCACGTGTAATTTGGAACCTTGTATGAAAATTGACACCTCACATGTAATTGGACATAGACCTTTGATATTGACCTTGACACTGGCAACACACAGCCACATTATGTCCATCCACCATCTTCTTTACCTGCTACTTTTCGACTAGCATTTCTTATATCACCTGGGAACCACCATACTTGTGCTGGCATCCTTGCTCGGTCGCCATCTTGGTATCGATGCCTCGGGCATGCTCGTGCTCTCTCAAACCTGGAAGATGACTGCGACGGTTATGGGTCTTGGCAGAAGGTACGTCTGGTTGGGGCGGGCACTGATAATCAATATCAAAATCAATCACTTCTACATTATTAAAAAATGCTATAAACGGGGGTGAATTTGGACATTACAAAAATACAACAAATATTTTTCTCGTATATGCTAGCCCTGAATAAAGAAATTTTTCGCACGATAAATTTCGAATAATAAATAGCAACAAAACACACAGGTGACAAATGTGGTAAACATGATTATAAAAAAGTGTCTCGAAGCTACCCCGTGAGCCTGATGTCACCTCATGTGTCTAAAGCCACCCATGTTCATGGTACTGTTTATTAATTCTTTACTCTTATATTTTTTAATGTTTTAACATAATATACAAATGTATATACTAATACGGTTTATATCTTAGGTCCACTATTGTAACCCTTCGCATATTAAGTCAGTCGATATAATTAACAAATTTAATATACATTTTAGTTAATTTTATACTTAAACATTTTATTTACATACAAATTAGAATAATTTCGTGTGTATAAGCCACGCTCAGCGTATCTCATTAATCCTGCTTATTATAATAATATATTTATTGTTTTTAATTAACGATTATATTGTAATTTTTTTATTCCTATTCTTTCACCCTACGCAGGCGTATGGAGTATTTGATTGTCAATCTTCCACAAATTATATTTGTTATTATTCCCTCGAATCGATGCTTAAATAGTTCGCTCTTCTGTTGCTTTAAAGACGGAGTTCATCCAAAATGATTATTGTTTTAATTTTGTTTATACTTGTACGAGACATGGTTTCTTATGTAGACATACATTGTGACTATTTTTTACTGCAATAAAAGTGTTTTAGCTTCCAAAGTTTCTGTGTAGTGGAATGTCAAAGTCTTAATTTGCTAAAATGGTTTTATTCTAGAAAGGAAAACCAACTAACTTACCGAAAATGAATAATTCACACTGATGATCTGTGTCATGGGCTACGTCAAGACATGCGAAAAAACAGCATTGCATTTTATTTCGTATTTTTAAAACTTTAAGGCTATTCATAATTCTTAAATTTATATTCAGTATTTTTTAGAAATACGATATTGTATTCAATTATGAACAGATCAACGCATTTAAAGTATTTTATTTTAATGTCCTCCCTCCAGTGCTTTTGCATGTATTCATTTCGGTAAGTCACTTGGTTTTCCTTTCTAGTACCAAAATATTTTTATGCAGATTAGGACTTTGACATGCCATTATGCAAAAACAATGAAAGTTAAACTATTTTCATTACAGTCAAAATATTCAAACTGTATGTGTGTAACAATATAAATATTTTTAAAACAATATAAAAGTAGTGTAGTATAGTTCCTTCTATTGCAGGAGCCTAGGAGCGGGATCGGGGGATCTGTTCAGTATTTGTCTCGTAATTATTTGTGTGTGGACTTCCCACCATCTTGGTTAATGTCCGTTGTCTTGATACCTATTACCCTCATTGGCTCCACCTTCTATCTTGTTTTCTTTTTTAATTAGTTTTATTGTTGTCCTCTA
>PNEQ01079789.1:39944-53433 GCA_003012365.1 Medauroidea extradentata | reverse complement strand
TTTCAGGAATACATAATTTTTTTCCTGTTTCAACCATGATCAATATTGTTAGTACAATAATTTAGCATCGGATAAAATACTAGGAGATGCTTTTCCTAAGCTGGTGCAATGTCATAAAAATTTATAGATTTTCTTTTCTTACACATGCCTTAATATAATTGATTGTATTTTTTAAAGTTCTTGGTAAATTTTTTCCAATATTTCACAAGTGATCCATTAGGTTCTGTCTGTATCACTGTTACCCCTATAGTTGTCCTACTGAGTAAATGCTGTGAGCTAGACCTCTGTATCATAATTACCTCTGGTGTGTATCAATCATTATCCCATCTGCAGGGTAATTGTGATACACTTTAAATATTTTTTTCCAAACAAACCTAGCAAAATTTTTCATTCAGCAACATGTCATTTAAAAGTATATGCAATTACTTAGATTTTGGTATAGGTATTTATTGTTTGTCTAATGAAAATTATGTTAGAGTTAAAGGAAAATTTCAAACTTTGTATCATAATTACCCCGGTTGACCCTATAGCAAAATGGCAAAAAACCAAGAAAAATTCTGCAAAAACTTTAGAAGAAAAATGTAGAAAGAAAAAAAAGGCAGAAAGAGTACGAAGAGAGTGTATAAAGAATTATGTTGTAGCCTATGAAGATGCTGAACGAAGAGAAAGGGAGCTGTACCATAAACGCAAAGAAAAAGGAAAAAATAAAAATGATTACTGAAATATCAAACAGAGAACAAAGAAAGAGAAGGAAAACATGGAAAGTGTCTGCAGCAAGGTATGGCAAGAAACAAAAACAAGCTACTGATAATTATTTAGGTGTAGAGAGCCCTCCATCAAGTTCAGATGAAAGGCAATTTGACAGACCGTGCCCTACTCCACCCAACAGCATAGAAAAAACTGGAAGAAAAAAGGTCAGAAGAGATAGAGCTAAGGCATACAGAAAAATATCACACTTAGAAAGGGAGTTAAAAATGTGTAAGAGGCAGCTGAATTGATACAAATCAAGATATTTCAGAGAGATGAAAAAGAAAGAGAACAAGAACTCACCAAATACTAAAGTGAAAAACCTTTCCAAAGGACTGACATTGCCTAACAAAGTCAAACGGAAGCTTGTTTTTAATGAAGTCTTAATGGCCCAAATTAAGTTTAACTACAACACAGCACGGAAGGAAAAAGTAGAAAGAGTGAATTCTGTTCGATGTATGACTGGGAAAATAATGAAGAAATATAGGTGTCTGAAACAAATGAAGCACGTTCTAAGTTACAAAGTTTGTAAGACTGTAAGGCTGCTAGTATCTAAATTGAAACAAGTAAATGTAATTACTGAGAATACTCCAGATGAAATTAGCCATAACTTGTGTTGTGAAAGTGAAGTTGAAGAGAAATGTTTGGAACGAACTTGTGTGAAGTGCAAGGATAAGAAAATAACATATTCAAATCTTAAACAAGAAGAGATAATATGGTATAAGAAATAAATAACTTAAAAAGGAATCCATTACTACCAAAGGACTAACTAAAACATGCCACAAATACACTAAAGCATTCCTATAGTGTTCTATGGACAATTTGGTTCAAGAATTCGAGTTGATAATGCCCAAGTATATGACATACACATGCAACATTAACCACCAGTATAAACAACTGACTGAACTGAAGAAAAATTTAACACCTAATGAGATAGTAGTGCACATGGATTTTTCTGAAAATTATGAATGCAAGTATTTTCAAGAGATACAATTATTTCGTTTTGGAAGTTCAAGGGAACAAACTAGCCTGCACGCTGTGATGGTGTATTATAACAATGGGATTTCAGTCACATAAAGTAAAGCTTTCTGTACATTGTCTGATAGTTTGCGCCATGGTCCAGTTGCAATTTGTGCACATCTAAATCCTATTTTTGAACAAATTATACTCTTTGTGCCAAACCTCAAACGCATCCCCTTTTCGAGCGATGGGCCGAGCGCTCAATATCGTAACCGTAAAATGTTTAAGCTCCTTGTTACGCACGTTCCCGACGGACACTCTTCCTTCTGTGCAGAATGTATCATGGAATTATACAGAAGCTGGCCATGGAAAGGGCGCGCCTGATGGCCTGGGTGGGACCTTGAAGCGCACCGCTGATACATTAGTAGCTCAAGGCAATGACATTCAGAACTTCAACCAGCTAATAACAGAGTTGAAAAATATTGTTAAAGGTAGGCCTATTGAGCTCATTGCAGTCCCGAAAGATGTCATAGAATCATTCAACCACATATTGGAAGATGAGCCAAAGCCATTTAGAGGAGGAACCTTCTGAACTCAAGTAACTTAGACAAGAAGGAATGCTCACATGCTTCACTTCAATAGATTGTGAGCTACTTTACCTGCCAAGCAAATTATATTTGTTCCCATTACAGTATTGGTTTCCAAACCATACATCACCAATCAGTTACGTCATCTAGAAGAGAATTCTGTATCATTTTTGTATATTGCAGTGTAATTTTTATTTATTATTTAAAAACACGACTAGCACTGATCAGTAGCTGAAAGTGTATTGATAATTGTTTTCGTCACTAACAATTCACCTGTAGCCAAGGCAGATATTTCATTTGTATTGCCTTAGTGGGAGGCTAGGGTCCTGACTGCTAGACTGCCATGCCCTGAAATAACTAGGGTTAGGACTTAATGCACAAACATTCTGGAGTTAGGAGTATGTATAACAAACATCCATGCCCGTACCCGGATTCGAACCGGGGATCCCAAGCACCCCAGACCAGTGAGCTACTGGTTGAGCCACGTGAGTTGGCCAGTGAGGTTATGATTATGCACAAACACAATGGGCCAGGATAGTAATAATATTGATAATAATGTACTTCAGTCATAAGTCAAATAAGAGTTTTCTGTGTAGTGTGAATATAATTGAAGTGCTAGATACCAAGTGATTTTTAAAACATTTTTTTCTGGTTCTCCCTTACCCACACTGTAGAAAGAACCATTTTTAAAATTTTGTTATTAGCACTTCCTTACCTTTCCAGTATCTTTGAACACCTCGAAAACACTTTGCTATGTAGATGTATATGGTCACCTCCAGCTACGTTGTTAAATATTGAACAAAAAAGTCTAAATGCCTAGCATTCAAGAATCCTATGTTAATTATGTTGTGGTTCAGTTCACCTCCAAGAAAAGTGTCAAGCATTATGTTGGTCTTGTATTAGAAGAAGACAATTCTAATTTTATGGTGAAATTGATGAGAATGAAAAGAGACAATTCATTTTTCTTTCCTGAAAAAGAGGACATTTCTTTAGTGGAATTGTGTTACATCAAACAAGTGTTGGACGATCCTATGTGTAATAGGCGGCAAAACTACACTTTTAAACATCTGGACTTTGGGATTTTCTCGTGTATATGTTGAACAGTTTTGAAAATACTATGGGAGATGTATTGTTGCTGATGTTATTATAATTATAAAATCATTAATATGGAACGTCTATTGTAGAGACTGTCCAGCTACAACAGTTTATTTTTGGTTTAACTTAATCTGAGTAACTTAAGTGATAGACAGCAATGTTATAAAATATATATTCTTTTTTCTTTTGGATGTGAATAAATGTTTCAATAAACCTTGTTGTATACCACTACTAATTTCTATTGATATTAGATATCGTATTTGGACCTAAAAGTGCGCGATATTTAACACCCTAGTTTGAAATATAAACTCCGTGCTATTGAGTCAACTCCATGCCACTGGGAGTCAACTCCATGCCATTGGGAGTCCATTCCATGCATGTCAGTAAATATCACTTAAATCTAAAAAATAAATAAACAGTTAGCGATATCTGCTGGTGCCTAGTTATTGTTCAAAACTAATATGGCTTCCTTAAAAGAAATTATTAAAATTTTTGATTAACTTTTTTTAAAAGTATTAAAAACTTGTCAAATTGTCCTATTTTATGATAACCAGCCATTTTCTTTACCTACAGGCTCTGAAATAAACTTTTTCATTTCTGTATCTAGTGGACAGACATTTGACTGTAATACATTTGTTTATTATTTAAAGAGTATATACTATTTCATGTACCTCTTGCTGTTTTGATTCCTCTAAATAATCTTAATATGCTGAACACAGTTTACTACAAAATATTACTTTAATGCAATGTTGTTCACGGTGTGACGTGCACTGGCACGTAGCCCATACTTGATTTCTTATCATATAGTAATTTCATCTTTTTCTTCTTTTTCCTTTCTCTCTTAGTGAATATTTTGTTGTTGTTTATAACAATTTAATTAGGCCAACTTAACCAAGTATAAGGATGTATACGGCGGGATCCGACATCTTAATTGGGGATGCTAGTAGAGAAATTATCAGTAAAATTGTATTCAAAATTTAAGATTTAACAGTTAAGGCAAGACAAAGGTAGTAAATTTTAACTGTAATTTTTATCTGTTCTATATTGTGTTTGGACTAATTTTAAAGAGAATTTAATTTTGAACAACCTTTCTAAGTAACTTTTTCTTGTATTTTGCTTCGTTGGGATGTTGAAAATTTCAAGTAGACTCTGAGCTCACCTCCTCTGGGATGGGATTTATCTGGCAGGCAGGTCAGAGTTCAGATTCCTGGAGTCCCGTACAGAGTCGTGCCAGTATGCAGATTGAGCTGCAGGTCGTTAGGTCATCATTGTGGGCGGTAGTGCCGGTCACAACAAAACTCCGAAAAGCTGGTGATCCGCGACATTGATGACGCAGCATATCACCAATTAATTAATTAATGAATATTTAGCGGTTATGGTGGAATAAAATGCTTTGCAAAATTATCAGTAACTATGTTACATACTTTTCTACTTTTCTTTCCTAAATGTCAAGTGACCAGCTTTTCAAACAACTTTAGTCCAGTTGTATCACTCTGCCGCTCGGCCGAGTAGGTCTGAGTGTTTGCCCTGGAAAAGGGAGTTGTGTTACGCCTGAGTTTGGACACGGTCGCCGGAAGATCGCCGCCTGAGCAGCGGTGTTAAAACGTACCAGGATTCTGGTATACGTAGCAATTTTCAGGGTGCTGTACCGTGTACCAGGATACTTTCGTCCTGGTACGCGAAAGTACCAGGATTTCATAATTTTGCATTCAATTGTATTAAAATGCACAATTAAACCGTATTTTCAGCAGAACCGTTGTACACAAAAAGGTTTTTTTTGTATGACACAACTTCTGAATTCTGAGCATGAATCTGCGCATATAGTTGAATTATTCAAGCTTTGCCACAGGTGATAAAGGCCAATTTTTATTAATTTATTAATTTTTTTACTTTATTCTTTGCTGATTAACACCACAACTATCCTGGCATCAATATCATAAGCACCACCTCTACATCAGCTCTTTTGTTTTCGTCGTTGTTCTGCCTGCATGAACACCACATTCATAGTAACAGCATTAACATAACAATATCAACAACTTCATCAAGTCCCCCCCTCCCCCGGTTACAATGGGATTCATTAATGTAGTTGTAATTAATAAGTTACTTTATATTTGTAATGTATTTAAGTTACAAGCGCATACTAAATAATTTAGTATAAGCTACTAAATTAACTAAGTGGATAACGGACTGACTTAACAATAACTAGCTGAGAACTCAACTGCTTGTCAAGTTATTTTCTTAGAATCAGTTTACAGAATAACTGTAATAAGGATGAATTGACAAAGTATTTTGATACATTTGCCTCTTTAGTGATAATATAACACGCTGTGGCTGTCAATAATTTCATGTAGGCTACATAACAATTAAAATTGAGTTTTTATAAATAAGTTGCTTTGCCTTTTTTAAAATAATTTTTGAATGTTATCTTTATTTTAATTTTTTTTATATATCACAACAAATTAGATTCTTGGCTTGCACTCATTATCAATTTTAATTATAGGTCCTTAATTAATTTTTTTAAAGTTCCAATTCCATAGTACCTTCATTTCACAAGAGCATCAAAACCTTCATACTGTTGTAATGTGCTTTTAATGAATATTCGTACTGATATCTTATCGTACAGTAAGCTACTGTGTTTCCGAGGCTGGTTGGAGACAATTGAAATAAAATTATTAGTTCATCATAGATTCTATAAAGGGCTTTGTATAAAGGTGACAAGTTAAACTACAAATAACCAGCATGATCTCTACCTTATAAAACAATTATTATTTGGGAACTTAATTTTGGAAATATATTTTTATCGGGGTACATATTAATTTACTCTCAAGCTATGTTTTAACATTGTGAACCTACAGCCATAAAGACTAGTTAAATCAAAGTTTGAGAGTAAATTGAATAAATATTAAATTTGCTCTCTATCAGTCCTGTAGTTCTTGACATGCAACTATTTTATGTCTTGAATTCTTAGAAATTCAGGAATGTATGTTATTAAATACTGTACTACATGAAAAAATTAAAATGCACACATTTCTTTGTACTTAATGTGTACACAGTCTGAAGAAACAATGAAAAATGTTACATAGATATTTAATATGATCAAAAAAATTGAAATGCAACTGTATTAAAAAAACAGAATATGGCGTAAACAGAATATATGAAACTGAAGTTGCTGTATTAGGTACTTAATGCATACTAAGTTAAATGAATATCTCATGTAATTGACACAGTTTCGTTCCTGAGGGCGATAAACTACGTAGGTATTAATGATGTAAATGGGCGCTACTCAACTATTGCCCCGGCTGAGTCGGGGAGACACGAGATATCTCAGGGCGTATAGGGGCCGTGAAGCACTCCTCAGGATGGTGTCGCTGATACTTACACTCTTCCGCTCCCTGTAGGCCAGGAGCACGCCTCACGCTGCAATGGAACAAAACTAGCTACTCGAAATAAATAGTTTCACTCTTTTACTCGACCACATGTTTAGGTTACACTATACTTTACACACACTTGCAACTTGGTCATAACTCTTTCCCCCTGTTCTCCTCTACTTACAGAAAATTACGTAATTAATCTGGAGTTCTCAAAATTGAAGTGACCACTGATCACGTGGTCACACTAACCAAATGACTCTGCGGGCGGCTAAATGTTATATTTATGAACGGATCAAAACAAAATGCTGATCACGTTAACGGTGTGTGCGAGGGAGTTAAAGCTGTAAAAGGTTCCGGATAAACTTACTAACAAACATCATGAAAGGACGATCAGTTGAAGACAAAGCTGTAGGCTCCCTCGCAAAAACACAACCGGCCGCACTGCACGCTAGAAAACAACTGGGGTGAGAGGTGCGCGCGCTGGCCGCACGTGATGCATGCTGGAAGTGCTAGCATCGCTCATGGCCACACTTAAAAATACATTTACCATACATAATTATTATGATTAATTCTAGTCTCATTTGTTTGTCTTTAGATTGCCGTTATTATTATCTACATTAAAACTGAATAGTTATTTCCAGGCTTCCTCTCGCTGCTATCACAATTTCCCCCCCCCCCCTCCCCCATCTCATGACACGTGTCCGCAGTTCAGGCTTTAGTCTCGGGCCTGAGGAGGTACGACATCATAATAAAGAAAGTTTCTAATTCTACCACTGTACATATTTCTATTAACACAATATGAACAAGATAAAGAAATGCCACCTCGCTTACTAAGATCTAGTGTTTACATAGTTTGATGAAATTCAGCGATTTAAAGGGATTAAGAATATGTAAATTGTTACTATTTAGATATTATGAGCTTGACATAAACTAAATACATTAATATCAAGTAATTGTTATGTACTACAAGAGTATCAAGTTTGAAGTAGTTCTGAAAAACTTTTCCTTAGATATCTAATGTGATCAAAATATTTTCAAACAGCTTCCATTTCAATAATCTGACCACCATGTGTACCAGTTCTGATGAAATTCTAAAAATGTTTAATACATTTTTGTTAAAGTTTTTAAAATATGATCACATGAAATGCACAAAATATATTAATGTCGAGTAAGCTTACTAGTACACATGTGTACCAAGTTTGTTGAAATTTGTCTGGTTGTTTGTTTTAGGCATTATATTTAGTATAACTTCAAATTAATTAAACATGTTAAAATACTAAAGGAGAAGCATATACAGTAATTACTGTTCTTGGCTTTTTGCAATACAATAATACTGTGCTGCGTACTGCTGTTGAAACTGCCACACTGACACCAACAGGTCACCTGCGCTCGACGTGCAGAAGGTTACGTCTCGTATCAGTGCTACCCCTCCTCCACTCTTGTCACCTCTCTCTTTTAATAAGGTGAAGGAAACTAGTATTGCAGTGTTGGAGGTTGTGGCAACATTTTTCATTTATAACTTCTAGAAATCGCTAGTAGTATGCCATAATTTAGTTTTTACTCTCTTCTACATTTCAGTCAATAAGACAATTTATAAAAGGTAACACTCATAAGACAGAAGAACATTCATGTGACTAAGAGTACAAATCAAGGTATAAAGAAGAATAGACACAATCATGTGACTGGAGTAACACAATTTTGACTCATTTTTAAATGAATCTAAATTTAAACCTGGTACTTTTTAAGAAATTAAATTATTGCAACATGACACGACTAGACTTAGAATAAAAACGAAATTACACATATAAAAACTAAACAAATCTGAATAATAGTACTAGTTAATTGTTTCTAGAGTATTAAAATTTCACTTTTTTAAATGTTTTCAGTCTTTAAATATGGCTGCCCTGTTCAAATACATCGCCAGAAAATGAAAATTTGTAAAAAACACGATCTCCTTTTTGTTTGATAGTTGGAAGCATGCCAAGTATTTGAGTAAATTCTACTTAGGAGGTAACAGTTTCATTAATTTTAAGTAGAGAACCATCTTCACCACACACATTTAAATACATTACTTTAATTTCCCCATCGTCCTCTACTTCACTTTGGCAAACACCAACGTAATGAAATGTTTTATTTCTTGTTGTGTCACTCATAAACTTCACTAAAACATATTATTGCATCCTGTGTTTCTGAGGGCTGGCCCATGACTCAAAGCCCGGGTGTCTCATAGTGGGAATCCCGCCGAAACTATGTCATAGATACCTGTACCAACTGCGTTTTTGCCCTGGGAAGCAGCCTATGTGACTCCAATAACATCCGAAACATGATGAAATGTCTAATTTTAGACCCCTGTGATGCGGTAATTTCCCTACTGTTTTGCCTATTATATAAGGGCTGAATCGACAAATTCGGGTAGAGTTTGCTATTGGTCGTGCTAGAGGAAGGTGCTATGGTTGTGGAGATAGACTGGTGAAGACATCTTGGTGACTTCAGAGTCTACTGTGAGGCGGCAGGCGGCTACCTTCGGAGCAGTGTTGGACGAACCAAGAGGACTGCTGCGGCGGGCTGACAAACGAAGAGGAGGTGCACGACGGGAGTCGAACCGAAGACCTCAAGCGTGAAGACAGCGGTGCACTCGGGGTGCTGCGCAGCACACGGCGATTCATCACCACTGCGGACTATTAAGGTTGTACACTGTCACCATTTGAGAGAAACTGTTGATTGGATATATGACTGAATTTTATTGTGATTTGTAGTGTTTAATTGATTGATGGTAGACATTTTGTGTGCTTTAATTGTCAAAGTTAATTAACGTGTCTGTGACACAGTAGTAATTGTGTGCATAACTAATTGTGTTGTGAGAGTTATAGTTGATTACAGTTTTGTGTATTTCGTAGCTTTGTGAGCTATTAAATCCAGTACTTAATTTAACTTTTTTATTTCTAGTTCTAAGTCCTCTATCCCAAAAGAACTCATGGGAATTGCCCACATATAAAAGTTGTTGTCTCAAACTTGTAACAATGTGTTCCTTGATGTATGTTTTCTGAAGTGGGTTGTTGCATAATTGGAATATAGTCCGTGTTCTTTGGACTAGTATCACTTCGTTTCATACCTTCAACATCAGAATTACTGGAATATCTATATGAGGAGGTGTTTCCTTTTTTTTACGATCGCTCTTGTAATAGTAGGCCTTGAACCATTTATCTTGGAATTTTTTAGATAACCTGTAACTTTAACAGTCTTTTTTCAAAGCGGCAGTTACATAACTTTCCAGTTTTCCATTTATTTTCACTGCAGAAGCATGACACTGGATGATGGTGCATTTGACCTTTGCTCTTGGTAACAATTTGGTGAATCATATGAGTTCATATGGTTTCAGGTTATCCACTAAAACTTTCCCATTTCATGTATTTGCTTTGGGGTGACTTGAAAGACTTCAAAGCAGCAATTATTTTTCGAAACAGAAAAAAAGTTTCTGCATCTGGAATGTCCTGACCATGTGCAACGTACGTATTGGCTGACCTCTTAACTGCTGCACCAATGCTGTCAGCTGCTCCCTTGCCATGTGAAGATTCAAAGAAGGACCATGTTCCACATCTGAAGCCAATATCAAATAACCTATTCGCGAACCAAAAAAAATTCTTTGGTCTGTACTGTGTTTAAGGGCCATCCGAGAAAAAGTGGATGATTGACACTTGTGGAAATTTCTGTTTTATGAAAGTAAAAACAGGATGTAAGTGAGCCCACATTGCTACAAGACCATGGTCTAAACTTGGAGAAATTGAACAAAATGAAATGGTTTCTTTCCCTGCACTATAAATGACTCCTGTATGAATAGTAGCTTGTTTTCGGGCTGCTCCAAAATGGTAAGTCTGAATCTCTTCTCAAAATTTACGTATGTAATTTTCGGAGAAGTTGATGTGTACTACAGCTTATTTTTCATTTAAATTGTTTTTACACATTTTACAAGCTTTGTTTTGGTTATTAATGTTGAAAACATGTTTTTTGAACTTTTTTATGTCATTCTGAAACTCTTCTTCTAATCCTTTTAGAGTACTCAAAACGTTCAGCTTAGCTGCCACTTTCACGTCTACCACAATTTTTCTACCATTTTTTTGTTTTCTCCCTTTGTTTCTTTCACTGTATCTCACTTTTGCCAAGTTACTATCTCATCTGCATTTGATGACTATAAATGAGTCGGTATGGTAATGTCTTTACATTTAGAACAAATATTGTACATCCACTGTGTTGATTCTTTGTTACAGGCTATACATTTGCACAAGGCATGAGGATTCTGGTCTTCTAACACATGTAGCTGCTTGAGTTTGGACGCCTTAAATCCAATTTTTTTGTGTTGCTTGCACAAGCAGGTATCTCTGCTTATTTCTGTTGGCTTACATTTAAAAAATGGCCTACTTCTGCTGAAAGTAGTGTAAGAGATTTTCATACCATAAAATGGTGTTATTAGAAACACTGGTGTGAATAGAAACAAAATTAGAAATAAATTTCTAGCTTGGACCTTTTGCTTTGAATAAATATAATTACAATAAAACTATTGCTTGTAAACTGTTTTAACTTGCCTACCTACAAACTGAATTTTTGGAACAGAATTTATACTGAAAATTTGGCTTTAAATTTGTGTTTCTATTCACCCCAGTGTTTCTAATCACCCCGTTTTACGGTACCAGGATTTTCATTTGCAAATTTCCTATACAATGTTTTCATTGGTACAACAAGATACAGTTTCTGTCTTTTACTCTATTTCGGGTTACAGTTTCTTTGATTCCAGAAGTACTTCTACTTGCATCATCACTCAGGAAAAAAGTTTGTATTTTTTCTTTCATTTCTATGTTTGTTTTATGTTGCAAGACTGATTGCTTTACCAGCCAAACGTTGAAGACTGTACCGCTTCAATAGTCGTGGGGGCCTACCCAAAAGTTTTTTTTTTCTTATCTGGATTTTGCAGTGGTGTAGAGTTTTTTCAGAGATGATACAACTTTAGTACATTATGAAAAGCAAGGGTACGAACTACTTTATTCCTTAACCCTGTTTTCTTAACAACTTGCGCTCTATACGTTACCAGTAAGAGTTGTTTTGCCCCTCTTTTAGGAGTTGGTTCATTTTCGAGGTTTTTGGTTTTTTCTGTATTCCTGGGTTCCTGTAGTCTTGCTAAATGTTTCTTGTATTTATCAGTTTTCCTTTTTCAAGCAAAGCGTTTTAAGTTGAGGTCTTCTATAACATTGTTCAAACTAACATTTTCTCTCACACATTTGGACCGATTTCATTTAACTTGTCTTCGTCCGCAGATTCTGTTTGAAGTAGTGGGTGGGGACTGTACTTAAGGTGCGTCATCTGCGAGGATAGGTATATGCACCAAAGCTAATTCTGCAGTCTATTCCGATCCTGCTGCCTCCATTGTTGTCTCTGTTTCAGTTTCTCTCGCTCTGTCATGTCCCCAATTTTCTTCCGGTTTGCATTCCTAGAAATTGAAAGTCACATTTAAGAAAACTTAATGTTAAACTCTTTGGATGGTTAGTTGACATTTTATTTTTATTACCACACTTTCTGTTCAATTTTGTATGCTTCTTCCATGGATGGATCTTCACGCAGCTTCTCTCTGTATCTACGCTGCTTTTCTGCAGCAGTAAGCTTAGCCTGGACAAAAAAATAAATATGGCTAGACTATAAATATTTGTATATGTTTAGCATCAAAGGTATTTTAAATATAAATTTTCTACTAATTAGTTAATTTGGTATGGGAACAGTAAGAAGTGCACTGAACATTTAGTGAAACTATACATGTAGGGCTAATAGATTTAATGAAATTACAGTATAAAATTTTTTTAGTAGGGTGCAATAAAATTTAAACAAATACCACTAATCATAGTTTATTTGCAACAAAAAATTATTTTTATTGGCTCCTTTATATTTTTTAACGTGAAAAAGTATGAACTAAAGTAATTTCCTGTATAATACCTCATGTGTGTAACTTAATCAAAAATAAAATTATTATGACCATAAAGAAGTAACACTCATGAGGAGAGACGTAAGTGTCACTAATTAGTAAAAAAATTAATTTAAACTGTTCTACATACTGTGAAAAAGTTGGGTTATGGGCAGTGTAACATGTGTTCATTGCTTTTTGTCATGATATACATTAAAAATACTAATTAATTTTATTCAGTGTTTTGTTTTTTGATATTTTAGGTCAAAAATAAGCAGGTTTTTTAATTGCATTTTTATGTTATTCATTTGTTTTTGAAAATGAAAAAATGCTGAATTTTGTATACTGCAACATTTTAAGTCAATTTTTTTTATTTTGCTTTTGCTTGAATTTGTTAAAATTAATGGAGAAACACAATATTTAACATTAATGGAGAATTATGATATTTAATATTTAAATACTATCTGACAATAAAACAGTTTTATCTTTACTATTCACCATACGAAAAAGAAAAAAAAGAAAAGAAAAATAGCACATTTCCATGATAAAGGTAATCACAAATATTATCATCATCAAAAAATATACATATAGTCCATCTCACGTAAGAATTCCGTTTTTTGACAGTTATGCTCACATTCATTTTTACTGCTGTTGCCATGGAATAAGCAGTGTTTTCCTCTGCCACAAGTGATTTTTGCACAAACACACTCAACTAGTTTTCAGACTGCATTACATCAAAATAGAAAGTATTTTTCTGTAGAAATTTGTGCATGTTATTGTCTTCA
>PNEQ01079789.1:0-39844 GCA_003012365.1 Medauroidea extradentata | reverse complement strand
GCTATATTACTACTTTTGTAAAAAAAAAAAAAAGATAACAAGCGTCAGTTTCATTATTTCCATCATATTGTATATCACCCTCATTACCAGGGTTCTAAAATTTCCGGAAAAAATGGTGAAAGGAAAAAAATCAGGAAAAAAGTTTTTTTTTTTTTTAATTTTCCTGAAAAATTAGGAAAATTTCTTTAAAATCGTAGTGAAATTATACAAAACCTGTGGCGGCGAAGTAATAAATAGTAACTTATGTAAGGTAATTTAAATAAGAAGAAAAGTGGAGAAATACCTATCCGATTCGTTCTGAACGTTTACTTACTACAGAGTGTCTCACGCTTAAATTGCAGTACAGGGTTATATGGATATTTGCTCTCTCTTTCCAATGCAATTTTACTGTTATCAGTACTGTCCTTGTTTTGGCTAGCACTGTTGCCAAAAATCCTAAAATTTTCACCTTGTAACTTTGATCTTAAAATTTTTGCATATTGTACCCTACAGCATCGAAAGGTGCATCGGGTGATATAGTTAGTTCATCATTTACACCATTTGAAGGGGTTGAAAAAAAAATAAAAAACTAATATTTTTAACTTGTTACTGTTTTCATGCATCCTTTAATATATCACATAACTAACGAATCAAAAGAAAAATCATGTCCAGATTTAAATAGTGTGTGATTTCATATATCTGAATGCCAACGAAGAAATCTGAAGGCTTAATTTTTTTTTTGATGGTTTTACAGAAATTTTTTTCTAACATTATGTGCACTTTCTAACAAACTGAAACATCCAAAAGTTGGTCAGTGAGAAACTTTTTTGCTATTCAAGTTATATGGGGAATGAAAGCGAGGAAGTTGTTCGTAATGAGCTAAATCTATTTTTAAAAGCAACCCCACTTCAATAGTTTTATCCGTTCTCTTGTATAAAGCTGTGAAATGTGTTATGTCATGCGTTTGCCCTACAAATTCGACAGTTGAGTGTCACTCGAAGTGTTGGGCGCTGAAGAGGAAAAAAAAAAAAACATTCCGTTATCTTTACTGACTATGAGGTTATATCTGAAAAGGTGTATAAGATACAGTCTTCCTTTAGTCAGCAATTTTCTTCATCCAGTGTCCTAAACTGGTTCAATGGTAAAACTACAGTGTCTTGCGGCCAATGAATTTGTTGTGTATGGCGACTTGATTTCGAAAGAAAATTTCGTGTAATTTTTTGTTAACGTTTATTTGTATGGAAGGCAAAACAGTAACAAGTCGTACTATAGGTAGGCTACACGGAAAGGAGCGAAATGTTGTATTGATCTTGTTCCAGTAATTTTCATGTACTATTAACTCATTAAGGGAGCTTTAGAAGAAACAGGATGTTCCAATAAACCATTTACGCTAATAGGAAGAAACAATAGCAACACAGTAGGCCCTACAGAAAACTAACATGAAAAGTTGAAATCATGAAAGAAAGACAAATAATACAGAATTTCTTGAAACATATTTAAGGCAATGATCCTTCATTTCTAATACTTGTATGGTAAATATTTTTAAAATCCTAAATTAGAGCAAATATAATAATAAAACTCATACAGTTTGTTTAAGGTTCAACTACGTAGTCTCATTTCTTTCCTCCTTGACAAAAAAAGTTACCTGGTTTCGGTAAGTTTTTGACTGAAAAAAAATTTGTACCTTCAACTTTATGAATAAGTATTGAAAACTACATAATATATGGAATAAAAATTTTAAACAATACTGGTAAACATATCATATATATGCTCTCATTTAGGCTTTAGATATATTATCAAAGAAGTCGTGGAAATGAATGATACGCCTAAATTGACATCACGGCAGAAAATTAATGTACTCTCTTTTGTTTGATGACTGAGTGTGGTGAAGCAGTAATTAAACACTTGCCTCATTCGGGAGGACCCGGGTTCAATACCCGGCTTCGACCATTCTGATTCCTGTTTTCCAGGGTCTCCCAAAATCACTCCAGGCGAATGCTCGAATGGTTTCTTAAACAAAGACAGCTGACTCCTTCACCATTTCTCCCCGTGTTCCTCTAAAGCCTTGTGTGTTCCGGGACACGTAAAATCATCCAAATAAATAACATCCCCCTCTCCCACTTTAAATTCATAGCGGGCAATAACAGTGTAAAAAAGCGGACATATTTTTCAGTTCCCACACGACATTGATTTTGAATGATCAATTTCATAATCATCAACTACCCCAACGACGTTGTAGTCTTCAGACAGAAACTACTAAAATTGAAGAAATCTTACGTTTTGCCAGCAGTAGCTATGATGACTAAAATATATGTGATAATTATTTCGTAATGAAGTGCCCGTTACAATTCATGTAGTGAATTAATATAAGTGGAGTTTGAGAATTGTTTCTTATTTTAAATTAATGGAAATTGTTATTAACTGCATATTTAGAAGCGTGATGCTATACAAATTGTAATATCAACTAGCATAATAATTAATATGATATTTTAAGCTAAAAACTCTCAAGTAGTTCACCTTCCGAACTTCATAATGTTGCGATTTGGCAATAGCGCACTGCAATCTAAGGTTGGGACACTCTATAACAAGGTGAATGAGTGTGGAAAGAAGGCCAACATGAAAACTTTACAGTTTGAAGATAAGGGGAACTACACAAGCATCACATTACTATAATTTAAGTAACTTGTTTACTAGTAATCAGGAATACACACACCATCGTAAGTTATAACTGAACACCTGGCAAACCACAATCACTTTCAAATTTCACATGTCAATTATATGTCTGTAAAATAAAACGGCAAATCATAAAGTTGATAAACGTAGAACAGCAGCAAAGTACACCACTTAGCCAGTTGATACAAGCAGCAAGATAATTGTAGCTGCACTGCCACAGCCGTAGCAGCAAGCAGCCACTCTCCACGCCACGGGCAGGTACCGCCGGTATCCGGCCGCTGGTAGGTACTGCCGGCATCTGGCCACAGAGGATTAGGGTCAGCCGTCCAGGGGCTATTCACCCCTGACCATCAGCATTGACAGGCAGTGTACTACGAGAGCCCGACCAGTATGGATGGCAAGAGAGTACGAGCGGCAACTACAGTATGTAACAGACTGTCATCGCGGACATGTGTGTTATTCTTTTTGCATGAACATCGCACAATAAACCGTCCTGGTTAAGAATTAGTTTTCTATGAATGACCCGACTTGCCAGTAAGTCCTTTTTATGGTCTCCCCCTCCAGGGGGAACTCAACGACCAAAATAATTAATAATTATCTAAGGGTGTTACTTGTAAATTTGAATTACGAAGGTTTTTTTTTTTTTTTTTTTTTCGTTTTAGGCCTAATCAAAACTGTTTTCCTGGCAGAGATTGTAAGTTGTGTATGAGTATGTGTTTGACAACTATTTCTGTTTAATCCATGTGTGTATTGCTTATTTTACTGTAACAACTTAATTGACGTTCGTTTTGAAACTTTGTGATACATTTACTAATTATTTCATTTTCGTGGTACTGGTAGGGTATACTGTGTGTAACAGTAGATAGGCCCGAATGCAAATACGTTAACCATTCAGATTTGTAATTTAGAAATTGTAAGATTATTTTTATTGCATATTTTTCTTTAAATTTTCCATAATTTTGAACCTTGATGAAAAATGTCCAATTTTTCCCATTTTTACGTCAATGGAAAAAAAAAAATTATTTGTCCCCGTTTTTTTTTTTTTTCGAAGCTTCAGAACCCTACTCATCACTATAATTATCATCATCACCACCATCATCACCATCACCACCATCACCATCATTACCAAATTTTGTTCTGAGTTGACCAATAACACTATGGTCATTGAAAATTTAAAAATAAATTCATGTTACTAATTTTGAAAAACAAATTACCACGCACCACTTATATCATTTCCATCATCATCATCGTAGTCGTCATCTTCATCACCATCACTCCATCCATCAACAATCTTTTTTTTCTCTGTGGGGGAATGTACTCCGAACAATGGCGTTCTGTCAACCGAAGAGGGTTGGGTGTTAGTCCTGGCCGACTTCCCACGAGAAGAAAATTCTTGGGAATGATACTTCTCAAACATTTTCTCAATTAAAAAGAAGTCAGTACTCAAGATGAGTAAGACGTCCTCCAGACTTCACGTACAAAACAAATGAGTTCCATAACGCCTGTTCAAGGAGGTAGAAATTTTTTTTTTTGTAAAAATTTTTCCCTCTCTTCCTAGGAATAGGGTAGTTAGCCAAGTCCTGGTCTACCTTATCAACGTCTCCCATTGTGTGATTGTAATCTACAACTATCTTGGTTTTTTTTGCTGTGTCTTTTCTTCTCTTTACATAGACCATTTCACTGTTGTGTATGGTTGAAAGTAAACATATGTCTTTCTGGTCCTTCCATTGCAAGACAGTAATTTTCTCATGCTGTGCAACTACAATCTCACCCTTCATTAATTTACCTTTTCTTTTCACAGTAGGAGGCATGTCTTTACGTGACAATCTCACTGTCCCGTGTGTGTCTGTTTTGTGCTGAAGCAGGAGGTCCACAAGCTGTGGCGAAGTGTAGAAGTTGTCTGTTGTAAGGCAATAAATACAATAAATGCCTAACAATGGGTTCAGCAGTGATAAAACAATCTGGGATGAGATAGGCAGATCTCCATGTTCTCTATTCAACACTGTCCCTTTTCCTGTGTAGTTTATAAAATTCCAGCCAGATTTTGATTCGCATAACATGTTAAGTCTTTATACCAAATCTTGCTCTCTTCTGGGGAATATTCTGTATCCAACCAATTCTACCTTTATAGTGCATAAGGCTCTCGTCAATAGTGACATCCTGGTCTGGTGTGTACAGATACATTAATTTCTCATTTATGTGACTCAAAACTGGCCAAATTTTGTTCAGTTTTGGACACGGATGTTGTTCTGGATTCTAGGTGGCATTGTCGGAGAAATGAAGGTACTTCTTTACCAAGACAAATCTTCGATACAACATGATTCTTGGGAAAATTGGTGAGCTCAGCAGTGGATTTTTACTGCAAAACAATTTTTGCTCTGGTTTGATGATTATACTCTGTAAAATAATTACAGCAAAGAATATTCAAATTTGATCATTTGTCGTAGGTCGCCATTGTTTGCTAGAAGGGGTGTGTGGTTTATTTTGAATGCACTGTTCAGCAAACAAGTTTGTCTCTCTGGTAATCAAAGAAATAAAGTCATCATCAAAAATGTGCTCAAAAAATTACAGAATATCTCCAGGTGGATCAACCTCAAAATTTATTTTTTATTCTGATAAAAAAGGGAACCTAGAAGGAGATGGAGCCAGCACACCTGCTGGGTTTATCTTGCACCACACACGGACATCAGCCAAATCAAAATCATATGTTTCAACATCATTTTTGTCACTGCTTGCACTTGAAAAAGATGATTCACTTTCCGAACTGCTAATAACTAAATCATTAGAGTCACTGTCACTTTCCATGATTGTCAAAGCTAGAATACCATTGCACGTATTTTCAAACAAAAGTTTATGTGCGATTTTTCTTACTAAAATATTGAATGAAATAAAAACACACTCATATTTTTACTTACGTTGCGGCAGAGCAGAATGTACCAGGTAATAAGTAAACATAGTACACATATCTATAAGAAACATGTAGAAGCATTTACTAACAATACAAGAATAATGCAAGTGTCTGCGTGCGAAAAGTTGTTTTTAGACAGTGAGCAACAGTTGCCATAGCAGTACTGCGATCTCGTAAGGGAAGCAACTATTGACCATGCAGCAACACCAGCGAACTATGTTAATGCGATTTGTCGGACCATGTGGAACTAGACAATAAAAGAAAAGACGTGCTCTATAATGTTTTGCTTCTTACATGTGCAAATGGAACTAAACGACATGAAAAAAAAGTATTTATCAGGACATCAACACAACGAATCGAACAATGAATAGTGTGTTGCTATCTAATGGAAAAACTGAACTATTCAACAAAGGAATGACTGTAGCTGCTCTCTAATGTTCAGAAACTGAACTATCCGTAAAAATTAAATAACAGAACAAATTATTTCGGGTTAGTGAATATTGACAGTAATAATTTCAGCCTGCCCGAAGGAACATATAGCTTGCCCCAAATAACTCGGGCAAATGCATGAAGGGTTTAAAGAAACCACGGTAACACTCATGATAATAAAAATTCTCACCATGTGAAACACTCTTCTGACGTATTCACTGAAAATAGCTCTCTTGCAGATAAACAAATAGTTGAAAGCCACCACAAAATGGCTTCCTCCAAGTCTACTGTTACACTGATTTTTTCCCCAAACTGCCAAACTCACCAGTAACATTCATGAGGTAACACTCGTGAGAGAATTTAAGGACAGAACAAAATTAATTGTCTCGAACTATTAACATACAACAAACATAATCATATATATGTTTCATAAAACTGTAATAATTAAAGATCTCTGTGTAATTTGTAATATTTTTATGATTTATAGTTACTTTTAACTGGCTCCCTGAAGATTGAATTTTACACCCAGGGCACTACAAAAACTAGGTTGCTCAGTTGAGGATTAAAATATGTTAAAAATAAATATTGTGATGCAGATGAATTTTTTTTTCTGATTGCATTGGCTTTGTTGTTTAAATCAAAGCCTTCAGATTTATTATTTATTAAATAGATTTTATACAGTTTAATTGTAAAGCATGAGGACTACAAGTTGGCAATTTTTTTGAAAATGGCCCAGTTACATCTTGCCATGGACATGCAGATTTGAGAACCTGCACACATGCTGTCATAATGCTTGTTAAAGCACACGTGTTTCAGAAGTTATCACGACCAAATGAAAAGTAGAATAACCATTTGATGATTTGAACTAATTATACGGACATTCCAGTGAATCATAAATAGAATTCACAAGCCTGAAGTAACAATATTTTTTGTGTTAAAAATTTACAGAATTAATTTTATTCTCAACTGAACACATCCGTTTTAAATTTACATTTATGTAGCCCAATGATACACACTTAAATTTTTGCGATTAAAACATATTTAGTAAGGGATTGCAACGTCTTGTGTACACCCAGTATGTAGTTGGATTACACCGAGTAACTCACTGCTCTCCATTGGCCAGTTGTCGCCAGGCAGAAACTGAAGCATCAGTGACATGCTGAGTGCGAGGCAGTAGTAGTTGAGCTGTCAGTCAAGGCATTTTTTCGCAAGCGGTCAGCCAAGACAGATGTAGTGGGGTAGTCAGTCAGGAGAGAGAGTTGTCCTGTAGCTGTTAGTCTACTCTAGATGGACATGCTCGGGCCACCAGCATTCACTTGTGCGTGCCCAGTGGTGACATATCACAATTGTTCTAAAGTATGTGAAATTACAGTAATAATAAAAGGGCGAGACATATCACGTCCCGGCCGTCCTACCATCTTGGGCCTGGCGGTGAACTCTGGTGGAAGCACTGCATCGTCGCAGTCATCATGAACCTGTGTAATGTTATGAGCGTTACAATTTTAATTTAAAACTTTCTTTCAATGAGTTGGCAATAAATAAGCATATTCAACAGTGTTCAATAAAAGTTACAGATAAAATTAATATATATGCTGTGTTTCATAATTTTTGACAAACACGTATATCATGCACCCTAAAGATTAATTTTGGGTTTTTGGTGAATAGTAATAATAATGACCAAAAAATTGAATATTTTATTTACTTAATAAAACTCTGTAATGAACAATTTAAACTGGTGGGTGTAGAAGCATGGAATAGAACAGGAGTTCCTTATACAACTGAAATGAGCAGGGTGAAAAGAATTTTCGAAATTCACTGCCTTTGGTGTAAAATAAGGGATTGAAGTTTGTATGGAAACTTCATATTTTTTTAAGATAAGCACTTGGAATATGCTATTTAGGCTTGTGAAGAACTTGAAATGTAAGTACTGGAAGATGTGAGAGATTGTGTGTAAGGTGTAGGTGTTTGTCAGGTGCGGTGACGTCCTGTCACAGTCATGGAGGCAGGTGAAGAGTGTGAACTGCAGCAGCTCGTCTCTGCAGATGACGACATGCGACCCACCAGTCGACCTGGAGAAGTCACACCCCCTGGCATCTGCACAGTCAGTAAAATCACTCAGACATCACCCACATCTCCAGTCAGTAACAAGGTATTCTCTCTCTCTCTACTAACTACTTGTCTAGACTTACAATCTAAATATTTGTGTTCATTGGTTAGTGGGATACTTTGAGACATTTATCATTCACTTTTACATTGTGGTTGGTATCGAGGGTAGGGTTGCCTCTGGTTTGCTACAGCCATGTGCGTCTCATTCCACAGAGACTCAAACACAGCTGAATATACAGGCAGCGTATATAGTATGTATGGACCATTGGGCATGAACTACACTATAAATTAAGAAATAAATCACTGTGTGGCCATTGCCACTCTTCCTACAATACTGTACATACATACATACATACATACATACATACATATGCACAGATCCAGCAATGAGTTTAAGGGTGGGAATACCAAGGTGATTATAACAAAAGTGTGACTTACATGTGGTTAATTAAATTATTTTTCCCTGTAATTAAGTCAGTGTCATTCTGACATGGTCCATCACCAATTTTACTTTTAAAATATTTATATCTTTACTTTGAACATACATATTTTTTTTTGTGGCGAGATTAGGAGGAGGCGATCGTCCCTACTAGCTCACCCTTGTACCTGTCACTGACTGTCAACCTTCTTCTTTAACATTACGTCTAGGTTTATAAATGAAAATATTCATCTCCTGTTTAAATGAACAATATATATAAATTTTGAAGCTGGCCAAGGACCATCAGTATGCAGTCCACTACAACCTAAACCGACATCCATACAACTTACAAGTTAATGGCCCACACGTGTGTTTACCAACTACGTCCCAGACTCCTGAAAATTCTGAAAACCAAATAATATTGAATGATCCAAGTGCTTGTTTTGTACCTTCATATTGTAGGTTAGGGTGTTTTCTATGTTTCGATTACAGTGACTGATAAACAATTGCGACAGTTGTGGCAATATTCAAATGTAGAGCACTGAAACTACTGATTTATATAATAATAAAAAAAAAAAACAAATAGAAAATTGTACACAAAATTCTATTGGTTGGTTTTTGGTACCGTAGAATACATGAGTTTTATGATTTCTGGCAGTGTTAGCAGCGTGATTCAAGGAGGCTGTTGTTTTGTCAACTGAGTGCAGATGTCGGGACGTTATTCATTAATTAACTACGAACATTTATGTCTTGTGTATGTTTCCCAGTGATACTTCTTACTCTATAAATATGAGATTGCCATCCTTATTGTGTAAGAACTATTATAGTAAATTGATGGAAGCAGTATTTTACTGTCAGAAACCCACACAAAGTGTTTCCATCCAACCTCTGCACCAAAAGAGTGCCTCATTAAGATCTTCAAGTTTGAGATGAAGTGAATTAAGGGGTTGTGTTTCCGAGTAGTGAATTAAAGGCTTTTGTAAATACGGACGTTCATGTAATTTAGTTTCTGTCCCTTGTTGAGGTAGCATTGCAAACAGTTTCGGATTGGCAGACCGTTGGGCCCTGGGCAAAATGTGTCTTAGCCCCCCTCCCTGCCCCTCCCCCAAAACTAATAATTTCATATTGGGTGTACCGAGCAAGTTTGTAGACACTAGTCACTAGAGGCATTATACTAACAAATTCTATTTATTTAAAAAATAAGTTTAATAATATTTTATACTAATATATAGTTTTTAATAAAATTATATTATTGTGTAACACTACTTTCTGCTTCTAAATAAGGAACAAAGCACACACAATATTGCATACGACATAATTCAATGACATTGGATGCTGTTGAAATGGTAATATTTTCGAAAAATGTTATTTATTCATTGTTATGAAATAATTCATACTGAACTGCATTTTTCTGAGTTCGTCACGTGTACGTGCAATGTTATCAATGATGTAACTTTTGTTAACTTTTTTGAATAAGTCTCTGTCACAGTTCAAGAACATTAAATTACTGAATAGTTCCTGACGTAAAGAATTTCTTAGTTTGTTTTCGACAATTTTCAGTTTGGAAAAAGATTCTTTCTCAAGAAACTTGGTGAGTACATGGAACTGTAATTATTTATAAATGGAATACAAATGATTGAAAAGACCAGATTGAGAAGATATATCGTAGAATACAGTAAAAGCACATGGCAAACACTGGGAACCATGGGCTTCGGAAAGGACAAGGGGGAGGGAGGGGGATGAATAAAGAAAACTTAACAATCTTAGCTCTTTAATTTAATTGTTATTCAAATATGTTGTTTAATGTTTCAAAAATATGCTATGGGCTACATAATGAATTATTTTAAAGTATACAACGTTATATTTTGAATATTTAAAAAAAAATTGTAGAAGTAGGCCTACAGAAAAAAGTTGCAAATTCAGCAATTTTTAAAAAATAAAAAATTTTTCATTGTGATTATTTCTATTGTTTTAGTATATATCCCATGGCATGTTATTTCACTGTGAATTATTTCATGTAAGTCAGTCAAATGGTTTTCACTATTTGTATGGCAGCATAACATGCAAATGTTGACTTTGATGCTCCGTTACGGGAAAACTGTGGGAGCTAAAATTCTGTTGTAAGAGGAAAATGAACTCAAAAGTATGATTTACCAAACTAGCTGTAGGATTGTCACGTGTGACAACCGAGCCGCTTCAGCTCTTGGTGTCCACCGGCATTTAACAATTTGGGGTCTAGGTCTTTTAATTGTGATAATATCCAGAACACTAGGCTTTTTTGATGATTTTTAAACTTTTTTTGTAATCATCATTTAAATGCTATATTGCTAACCAATATACCAAAATAAACATCAGAATTTCTACTTTTTATTGATATACAATTTAAGTAATTTTTTTTAGTGTTTAAATAATGTAATATAATTTTATAAAATGTGTCAATTTACATATCGAATAAAATTTCTCCTGCACAGCTGTTTGTAGCACATAAAATAAAATTTTAATAATAAAAAACTTTAGATACTTTTGGAATACTTGTTTTAAGCATGAACACTTTAAAACATTTAACATTTTGACGTCGTCCCAAGCCCTAGGCCTGGGAAGTTAAGCCCGTCCTGACCATGTGACAGGGTTTCCTCGGTGTGCTCCGGACCCCCCCCCCCCCTTACCACAACTCCAACAGTGCCGGTTAGTGCGGGGTCGTGTGCCAGCGACACGTGTGTGTGTTTGAATCGCCGCCCCCACGTGACGTCACAACACTCCACCACCACCAACTTCACCGCCTATCATAAAGTACTTAACGTAATCAGAAACTAAGATTAACAAACTGAGGACTGAGCTACGGCCAGCAATCAACCTGCCTTCAGCACGAGCCATTTTAATATTAAGTCTTGTTTAGTTTTATTCAGCCACGTGGTCACACATTTCAGGGTCAGTGTTTTGTTGTATGTTAATTTTAAAGGTATGTTAATTAAGTAATTTGTCATCACCAGTAATTCGTATTATTTTTTATATGTCTCACCGCCACTTGAATTGTACTTGTGTTCACCTAAATTTCATTGTCACTATTGTAACGGTACTTTAACGTACTTGCCGGCTAGGAGCACGCACGACGCCATCTTTGCTCCCAGTTCATCGTAAGTCGGCCACGAGCTAGGACGTGCGTCCCGGAGAGGACTCTCAGCTTTGTTTTCACTGATAGTAACTGCAATGGTAATTTATATTTCTAATCATCTTTTTTCGCCCTCTCCGTTTACCTCGTGTTTTTTAGCTCGTGCGCTTAACGCCTATGCTCTTCAACTTAATTTCTCCGCCGCGCGTCCGGGCCGAGGAATCTACATTTACGGTCGTCTGCCGCCTCCGACATAGTGTAACAGGACTCTACTGCTGAGACTCATCTTTTAGTGTGTGCTAATTTAATTGAACCGGCCTGCGCGCCGACTTAGAAGCCGTTTAACCGAGAGAGAGCAAGTGTATTTTTCATTGTGTGCGTGACCACGTGGCGACCACTGTAACGTGCTACCTGTGTGTTTGCTGATAAAACACCGCTAACCAAGTAAGTCTGTTGTTAATTATTTAGTAACGTGTCAGAGCTGACTATCATTCTAGTCCTAGGGCAAGGGGTTGTGTGGGTGACCCGAAGAACCCACGTGGTGAGTTAGCTAGTTTTCTCTGAGTGCTTCCACGTTGTAGCCATCAACCATATCATCATCCACCACTGCAGGAAGGAGAGGACCGCCAGCCGAACAAACCACGCCCTGAATCATCAACACACCGTCCTAGCCGGGCAAACTGCTAGGTGGCGCCCATTTCGCAATCCAGCACCATCTCCGCTTCATCTTACACCGTCCACAATTTTAATAATCAGCCAACTTCCTCTCCAACCTAACTGAGCGGCGACAATATATAAAAACACAATTTTTTTTACTTTGTACAGTACAACATTTTCAGAAACTGTTTAGACTACACAAAGTGAAAATGTAAGTTGTTGAGACACTAATATTTTTTATTTGTTATTTATTTCCAATTTTTATTGAAGTGTTTCTAGTAATAAACTGCTAACTAAATCTATAAGTTAATACATTCTCAAGCTGTACAGTTTACATAAATGTAGACCTTGTACAAAACTTACGAAAAATGGTGATTTATGTAGTGCTACCACTATTAGTTCATTTATTTACATATTTTCTCTTATTTCTGGGTACTTCAAGTCCTAAAGAAGAGTAAACACATAATTATTTTACAAACTGCACAATTTGTATTCACTTATAATTTGTACGAAAGTGTACAAAACTTACAATAATGCTTCGTATATCACTCAATGTGTGGGATTGTAGTTTTTCCATTGTGCTTTCGTTTCTTGACTATATCTTATATTTGCAATTATTTCAGCCCTATAAAATGAATGTAAGTACATAATTAGTTACAACTTGTACAGTTTATCAGAATCTCTGTAAAACACAGAAATGTGAAACTTCAGTCATTGCAACACCAATGTTTTCTGTCCTTACAAACTTTCCTGTATTGAATTCAACCACCACAAAAAAAGATACGTACACAATTACTTAAAAGTTGTACAGCTTACATAAATTTAGTCACTGTTCAGAACTAGCAAAATTATTTTCAAAGACTTAGTATGAACCTGCAGTTATTGGATTGCAACATTTTTTTTTGTCTCAAATTTTCAATATTTCACAGGAAAAGACAACCGTAAAAAACCCCAAGAAAGCTAAGTACACAGTTATTTACAAATTGTACCCTTTACATAAATTTAGACACTGTACAAAACTATCAATGATTTTGTAACACTTATTATGAAACTGCAATTATTGCATCAGAACTGTTTTTTCCTGACAAAATTTCATTATTTTCTGATAAAGACAAGTATAAAACCTTATGAGAAAGCTAAGTACACAGTTATTTACGAGATGTAAAATTTACATAAATTTAGACACTGTACAAAACTAGCAAAATTATTTTCAAACACAAAGTATGCATCTGCAGTTATTGCATTGCAACTGTTTTCTCCTCACAAATTTTCAGTATTTTGCAGGTAAAGAAACGTATGAAAGTCCCAGAGAAAGCTAAGAACACATTTATTTACAAATTGTATGCTTTACATAAATTGACACTGCGTTAAACTATCTGACTTATTTGAAACGGAATGAAACTGTAATCGTTGCACTACCATTGTTCCTCTTCCTTACACACTTTATTATTTTACTGGTAATGACTAGAAGAAAACACCTAAATAGCGATATACATAATAACTAGATATAATTTACAGTATATGTAAATTTATACGTAGTACAAAACAAGTAGAATTATTATGAAACACTCAGTTCAAATCTGCAGTAATTGTACCATATATGTTTACTTTCCTTACAAACTTCCTATATTTTGACGGTAAAAATATGTACAAAAATCTAAACAAGTTTTACAGTTTCCATAAATTTTTATTTTCTACTAAACTAGCAGAACCAGTAAAAACATGTGGAGCAAAACTACAGTCATTGCACCACCACTTTGCCTTTCCATACAAAATTACTCTGTTTCGCATACCAGTTGAAGTAAAACAAATAAAATATAATAAATTACACAAGTTGTACAAATGTGTACATTATAGCATATTGAAGTCTGCACACCACTATTTATCTCTGTTTACATTTGGCACCGTTTACTGCACATTTCATGTCAAGGGACCATAAACAAATATCAGTACATAGTAAGAAGTAGTGCAGTTTACGTAAATTTTGCTTTGGTATGATACTTGCGGAAGCATTCTGGAGCACACAGTGCGAAACAGCAGTCTTCGCACCACCATCTTGTTTCTTTTTGAGCACGTTTTCCATCTTTTGCTTTGCCGGCATCGGAACAAACTTTACAGTATCGTGTAGGGATTTTTTTGTTCTCTGTTGGTGGTATTTTTGTTGGGACTGACGACCAGACAACCTATCAGCTGATGATGCTGCTGCTGCATGAGTATCTTCTTGTATGACACCATGTGAAGCCAGCTGATTCCCAAGAGCCTTCATGAAATTCTCTAGGCTGGTTTTGTTGCCATCTGCCCTTGACTTTTTGAACAAGATGTACGAATTTATAATGGCCATCAAGAAAAGGTGAAAGAAAAATTTCTTCTACCATTTTATAGACTTTCTTTGGAAGGGGTAGTAGCTCAATAGCTGATCAACATGATCAACACCAGTTTTATTGACATTATAGTCGGGGACAATGTCTGGTTTTGTTTTGGCAACTAAACCACCCCGACTTCTCACATTTACTTCACTACATGTAGCCTTGTGTTTTGTTGAGAGACAGTATACGTCTCGAGTGTTTCCATTTTACCGCCAAAATAGGACCACGCCTATGAATAATTGTTTCACCCTTTGAAAGATCTTTTTTTCGTAGTTCAATTGGTAAACGTCTCTGATTTTTCTGCACTGTTCCTACAGCCAAGATTTTCTCCTCCCAAAGTTTGTCAAATAACTGTGGACTTGTGTAAAACCGGTCCATGTACAGGGTGTGTGCTTTGTCTAAATAATTACAGTACAGTCTTCGAACCAGGTTTTCAATGGAATTTTCTACACTTCCGGCACCACCAGTATAAACTTCACAATTTAGAACATATCCTATACTGGTATCACAAAGGATGTACAGCTTTATCCCGTACTTGTGGGGTTTATTTTTTATGTAGACGCGAAAGTGCAAACGTCCCCGGAAAGGGCACATTCCTTCGTCAATTGTCAGATTATCTGATGAATAGAAACGTGATTTACATTGGCTAACAAAATGATTGAAGTATGGTCTGACTTTATGTAGAGGATCGTGATTTTCTTGTCCCCTCGGTACGTATGTTGCATTATCCAGGGTTCTTATGGTCCTGGAAAGACCTGGAACTTTGACCATGTCCTTAAAGGGCCTTGAAGAGTTGTTGTTTTAATCCAGTCCTTGAAAAGTCCTTAAATTTTTGGGTTTACTTACCTGATATTCTACCTATTTTTCTAATATTAAAATCCTTTCTCAGAAATATGAAATCATATTTTGTGTACACATTATTTCTTTAATATAATTTACTTGATGATAACAGATATTTTGCAGCATCTGTGAAATTGATACACTTTCTGGCATAACACAGCACGTTAGGTTACGTGTAGTGTTTTTTTATGTGACCACGACAAGTAGTAATCTGCATCTGCTAGAGTTTATTGGAAAGTTTTTTTTAGAAGAGAAGCCGCGCAAAAAAAGAAATTATGAGCTTTGAACAGTAAAAATGGCCCATACGAAATGCAGTATTTACGAGAGTATTAACAAATAAATTACGTGTCAGGTGTGAGACAAGCTAGCGTGCAGTGCATGTTGCAAAGCAGAATGTCTCCCACGTTTTTTAAGTCGAAGTTGCCCGACCACTTCCGAAGAATGTTTTGTACCAACTATCTCGCACTGTACGTTGTGCAATTAGTGACCGATGATATTTCACTTTGCTTACTTATTTTTTATTTATTCAGTTACAGTATATAATTTGTGGTAATTTTAATACCTTGAATTGGAAATAAATACTCTTAATGTGTGCTAATACTTAAGCATGAGCATGGCATCAGTCATATTTGTTTACATTAGAACCGGTAACAGACTGAATTTTTTCAAAAACAAAATGTTTCTCTTTAAAAAGTACTTATTTTGTGATTCAGTGTTATTTATTTTCATGATACTTTTTAATAAATATGAAACAGTTTCATTAAATATGAAGGTGTTAATTTTAAATGAAATTTTTCTGGTTCATTTAACATTGGTGAACTTCAGTTCTAAAAGGGAGGGGAGAGGAAACTAATAGAAATTTTACAAATAAAACCTTAAACAATGAAATAAAAAGTTGGCGTATCGCAGTTAATTTACTGCGGTCCTTGAAATATCAGTAGTCAGTCCTTGAAAAGTCCTTGAAAGTCCTTGAATTTTAATTGTATGTTGCTGTATGAACCCTGATATTTATCATTTGTGTGCAACATGAATAATATGGACCGAAATCTGTCCCTACTGAGGAGACGTCCAGGAAATGGAGAATGCATAACGTTACCATTCAACCAATAGTCAGTGATTTTGGGCTTTTTCACCAAACACATATGAATGATAATTGCAAAAAAACTGTACATTTCCTGAAGCTTTACGGTAGTCCACCACTGCCACATTGAATTTGGCTACAACTTTTTTGCTCGTTTCATTTTGTCGAGCATTGTACCTGCATAACGGTTCGTTTCAGTTTTTATTTTTTTTATGGCATCTATGCCAAAAAAGTGCGAAAAACAGGCAATTCCATCTGATGTTTCGTCTACATAAATAAGAATACCGGAGTATTCTTGAAATACAGGCAGAGGCGGTTGATTACCTGACAATACCCAACAAACAGCTGCAGGTGATTCTTCATTTGCTGGTAATCGTATCTGATTAGAATCTGAAAAAAATATAAAAAGAAAAAATGTACTTTTTTGTGTTTTTGTACCCGTTGTGGCGAGTATTTTCTACTGTTCAGCAAAATAATTATTACTAGCACATAAAAAATCTTTCCCAGCCAAAAAAAAAAAAAAAAAATCCATGCTCACTAGCAGTAACATTGCCACTTGCAGGATTTTCTGCTTGCTGTTCATTTGTTCTGTTGCTAGGTCGTATGGCATGAATCAGGGGGACGTTGTCATCCTCTAAAAAAATATTGAACAATTGTCAACATAAACTACTTATAGTATGACGACGATATATATACATATAATCCACAATTTTGTAAAGACTACACTCACCAGAATCACTTCCCATAGATATCTGTGATGAACTAGTGATAGAAGAGATTCGGGTATCAATTCTTGTTGGCAATCTGTTTGGCTGTTTTCTTCTCCTCGGGTCGTTGTCATCTGTAATAAAAATACAAGACGAATAAGACATGTACTCAGGCATAATACACTTCATGTAAATACCGTAAGAAGTAAATAATTATTTTATACAAACCTGAAGTCTCTTCGGAATGTTCAGACAATGTTTCGTATACCGAGTCAGTATCACAGTCATCAATCTCTGAACCAGAAGAAGCATACAGATCTTCTAGATCGTGAAATTCTTCGCTACCACATGATTTTCTTTTCGCCATTTTCGTACCTGTTGCATCAACAAGATACGAAAAACGAGTGTGATGCGACAAGTGACGAGTGCCGCGACATGTATGTAATGCTTGGCGACACACGTGTGTAATACTACAGCCTATGCCATCTAGCGACAGTTCAAAGAACTAACACGAATGTGAGACGCGTGCCTCATAATCCACAATCGAATTCCGCTCAAGCAAACTCATACGAAACTGCAGTAACACCCGCTCGAGCTGTGCTCGAGCGCCGATCATTGCATTAAAATACTATGCTCGAGTGTGGACCCGAACGTGTTAAGGATCACTATACGCTAGACTGTTGGATTTGGCTATCTGTGCTTCAAATAGTCAAATTAAAAAAGAAATAACATAGTGGTTGTCATAGGATGCTAGCTCAGTTACACATGCGCAGTAAGGTATACACAGCTCGTTAAACTATTAAAATACTTTACAATTGAGGTGTTGATGACTGGTTGCATGTGGCTGCCGAACCATCTGTACTCGTTCTATGTTACATGAACTATAAACTACCTGCATTACAGCGGAAATAAGTTTTAAAAGTGCTGTCGGCAAGATTAGAGAATAGACATCTATGACTTTATTTAAAAGACCTGTATTATTATTTTCTATTATTATTTGCAGACGAAAAGCAATTTCAAAACAAAGAATATTAACACTGCAAACACAAGTAATGCAACAAAGACGTGAGCCGGTGAGTGCCTGAAGACTAAAAAGGTGGAGAAAGCTACTAGTACTTCCCACATCGTAAACACAATTTAATTTTGTATATCAATATCCTCATGTGAAAACCTCGTAACTCCGCAATATCTGTTTTTTTTACAGGAGAGGGAGTTTTTCGCTGGTTACAATTCAACAATGGAGTTTCGTGAGCTCTGATTTTTGCTTATAAAATTTTAAAACCATGTCTGGAGAAGCGTGCTTTTCGCAGTTGATGAGGAATTTTTTTCGGGGTAGAATAAAAAAAACTAAAATCGGAAAAATTTGAGTTAAGAGGTTTTCTCAATAGGGTATCAATAATATGTGATCACCTGGCTCTTTCTGTTGTTTCATTCAAATGTGAATGTCCACCACAACTAATAGACGAAGACGTCATTACTGCCTGCTGTGCCTGCGTTGTTGCGGAATCAAAATCTGTATTGATGACGTACACAGATATTTCTGTAAATATGAGTTATAATATATTGAATAGTGCCCAGCATATTAGACCAAAAATACTGAAATCTAAATGTTACTACACAAATTATTACACGTTATTATTACGTTATGATACACAAAGCTGTTTCGACTTACCCTTCTTATCAGACTAACTTGTGTTCACATTCACTTGAACTATTTGCCTTTTCAAAGAAACTTATCTGGCTTTTGAAGCACTCGGACCAGATTTAGAAAGGTTACTGCTACACCTTTTCCCCACTTGTTGATCCATTTTCAGTTGGCATACAATTATACATACAGTAGAGGTAGGTAACAAGTAGCAACATGTCCAACCCCTTTAAGTTCTTCGATTGGAATGTGTGTCACATCGTTTGGTGTATTATTAGCTCTTTTTGCCGGTCGCCGTGCAGGCGCAGGTCAAGTTTCAACCCCTCCCCCCTTCTCCACACAAAGGAGCATGTACATCCCCGTGGCCCGCACTGAGGGCTCCAAATAAGAGTTGCACCTTTGGGTAGCATGTGGACGATAAAGCTCCGTCCAACACTTCTGCATTCACTGCCTGTTCCAACAGAACGCTGCCTACATTGTGAATTGTGTGACATTTAAGTACCTTTTGGCTCCCTGCGAACAGGAAGAGAGGAAGGATAAGGTTTATTTTCATGTCTGAAAATTCTTCTAATTGTCAGAGCGTTTTTGACAGGCGATGTACAGTAACTGACTTTATTCACGCACTATGCATACATATGGTGTATATGATAATGTGCTAGGATGATAAATGGACGTAAAATTAAGCATTATATTTTGTATTGGAATTTTTCACTAAATTGAAAATCTGATAAACTTAAGTGAACCTGGTTATGTAAAAGCTAGCTCGTGAAATCCACACATCGTTGTTAATGTATTCATGAGTGCATTTTTAAAGTGAGTAATAATGATGATTTCACTGTCATTGATTTTAAATGAGTAAAGACAGCGAGGTATTAGTAGCTCTGATACACTGCAACGTTTTAGTTACAGGTTTGAGTTTTATGACATTTTAATTCAAATTCCGGTGTGATAATAATTTACTTAGAACTCATTTTTACGTTATCTTGTGTGGAATCATAAGTTTAGGCTTAAAAAGTCCGCAGAATGAAGTTCGCATGCGTAAAAACTGTAAACTTATCGATATAATAGCTAGAATGTGTGTAACCAAACCTGGCACAGATTGGTGATCAAGCGTCCTGGTTACACGAATCGGGAAAGTAATATAGCAGATGGTTTATTTTTTATTAAAATTAATTATTTTCTCTTAATTTTTAAGTTTCTCTTGAGCGGCAGTGAGAACTCCAGCCTGCTGTGCTGCCATGTCTGGGCGGGTTTTGCAAGACCCCACCCATCCCTCGAATGATCTGTGAACAGCTGCCTTGAACTCGCCTATTAGCAAAGACGTTGCCACAGTCTAAAAAACAACCAACAACACAACTACCGAGATTTTGTCGCAAACTGCAAGCAACTGACTGCAGCTTTTAATTAAAAATAACTTATTTGTGTCATGCTAACCATGTCACATTGTGCACAATACGTAAGAATTATTAAATCTTGCATAAACTATATTTTTGTCGCTAATAGCAGAATGTTGGGTTTGTTCTTGTAGCGTAAACCACCCAGTCAGTCTTGATTTGTCAGATGGCATTATAATAAAGATTTTATTCGGAGTAAAGTGCATTTTATTGCTGCACTAATGAACTACTTCACACATTCACATTCTTTGGAATTCGAGCCATACCCACTTTTACTGTATAAACTATATTATTTAACGTAATTTCGTGACTTGGACATAGGAAATCACAAATATCGCTATTAATAAACTAAAAGAAGCAGGACTAACTGTAAACACGAGCAAGTGTACTTTCACACAAAAACAGGTGAAATTCTTGAGCCACAAACTTTCATACAAAGGAATCCTACTAGACCCAGCAAAAACAGAAGCAATAGAGCGACTAAAGGATCCATCGTTGATCCTCGAACTACAAAGATTTCTCTGAATATAAATTTATTCTCAGAGTAGTAGAACTCTCAGCCCCGCTTCAGAAACTATTGGAGAAGGATGCCGCATGGCATTGGGACACTGAACAAAAAAAATGTATTTGCAGCACTCAAAGGAACCCTCAAATCTTCACCACTACTGAGATACTACGACCACAAGAAACCAGTGACAAATCTCAGTAGAAGCCAATAGTCATTCAGTAGCATCAATACCCCTCCACGAGGATCAACCAATTACATATGCTTCTAAGGCACTCTCTAAAACTCAACAGAACTACAGCCAAATTGTAAAAAAGAGGCCTATTCAATTCTCTCTGCATGTAAAAAATTCCATGAGTATGTAGTGGATAACCAACATCTGCCTATAGAAACTGATCACAAGCTACTGGAGGCAATTAAAAAAAAAAACCTCCAAGGCAGCCTAGCAAGACTCAACAGAATTCAGTTCGAAATACTGCCCTACAACCATACAGTCGGCTACAAGAAGTGTTGACACACTAAGCCATGACTGCGAAAACATACCAGAACCAGACTCGCAACCTATGTTCGAAGTGCATGTAATAGTCCCAATGTCACCAACACGTGTATCACAACTAAAAGAAACAATACAAGCACACACAGAACTATCAGCTCTTCGCCAGATGATACAGCGTGGCTGGGCAAAAATGAGGAATCGGGTATCAGCCAACCTGTAGAAATATTGGACCTTTCGGGAAGAATTAGCAGTGTATGAGGATATAATATTCAAAGGTAACGAACGGACTGTTGACACCTCCTTCATGGCAGCCACTAATAATTTTGTCACATTTACATTCATCCCACAAAGGAAGTCAAGGTACACTTGCATTGGCACAAGAACATGTTTTGGCCAGGTATGACAAAAGACATTAGATATGTGCAACAGTGTCCCTCATGCCAGAAACTTCAAAATGATGCTCCGCAGGAACCTCTTAGCGAGGAAGCAGTCCCATCCAGACCGTGGATGTATGTAGCCTCAGACTTGTTCCATCACAAAGGAAAAGACTACCTCCTTGTTGCTGACTCTTACTCTACCTATTTTGACTTCGTTGTGCTGAGTTCAGCCACAAATGAAGCGATTGTATCAAAGTTAAAAATCTGGTTTTCCCAACATGGAATCCCAGGTGAGTTTTGCACAGATGGGGGTCCACTGTTTACATCATATCAGTTCCGAAAGTTCAGCAAAGACTGGAATTTCACACACAGAATATCCAGCCCCCACTTTCACAGATCCAATGGGTTAGCGGAATTATATGTACAGGAAGCAAAGAATCTCATTATGAAATGTAATGAGGACAATTCTGATGTATGGTTGGCACTGTTGCACCATCGGAATACACCAAGAGGGAAGGTAGGCTCTCAAGTGCAAAGACTAATGGGACGAAGGACAAAAACAACCCTACTATCCTGTGAAAAACTCCTGCAGCCAAGGCTAATGAAAAGTGTCCACGAACACCTCACATCTCTCAAAAAGACACAAATTAACCAGTTCAACAAAAACAAAAAGCAGCCCAACCAAGTAAAACCATCACAAGAGGTTCTCTATCGCAAAGCACATATACATTGGGTCTCGGCACATGTACCCAACACAAGGTCTTATCTAATACACACACCCAGGGAACAATATCGATGAAACTTATTGTTCCTCAAGCCAAGAAAGCTTTCAGAAATCGACCTACAGGAGCGAAGCTTTCCACAACAGCCGAAGAAATTTTCACTACCATGCAGTCCGCCAAGAGGAGTCACAAGCAGTAAAATTGACACTAAATTCACCAGTAATACTGACACCAGAACATGCAACTCTGCTTCACCTCTCCAAACTTTCGGTGTTTCATTAACGAGGAAAACCTTCCCGACATCCCAGATAAGGAGCATAATACACCAGTTTTGACTACGACATGCAGCGGGAGAAGAGTGCTTCCTCCTCAGAAACTACATTTGTGACACGAGTTTGTTCATACTTGTGGCACTTCATAGAGTTAAGACAAATAATAGCTCTAGCAAAAAAGTGTTTTGTGTACTTAACTTTGGTGTGTACTGTGTACTCATAAATCAGATTGTTTCTGAAGTGTAGATTATAACATTTGTAGAATTTGTAACATTGCTTGTTGAAGGATTAGTGAAGGTACTAGCAAGCAAAAAGGGGAGAGGTCGCATATAGTTTAGGTGATAGAGGTTGGCACCAGTGATCAAGAACAGAACAACCCTACCAGCACACAGACATCCTGAGGACGTCCGTAGGATGTGGGAACTGTCGTCCCTAGGACGTCCTAGGGAAGTTAGTTTCAAGTCCTTTTTATGTAGGAAAAGTTCATGGAAAAGTACTACCTACGGACATCCCTAGGATGTCTGGCATACACATCCCTGGGACATCCCTAGGAGCTCCCTGGGATCTGTAATAAACACATCCTCAAGACATCCTCAGGAGCTCTCTATTTTGCTAAATTTTTGCTTACTCTTTAAAGAATGGCAGTACAAAGTAGAATACATTTGTAGCGTAATCTTGTAAGTTTTGGCATCTAACTAGCGGTGTGTACATATTTGTTTTTGTCAGTTGAAGTGAGTATCCAGCAACATGGCACCAGTGAACATGTGAGCTACATGTTTTATGCAGGGGGAAGGGGGGTTAGGTCTGACAGCGCACGTAATCTTGGTCAATCTGGGCGACACCGAGGCCGTGGAAAATGAACATGTAAGCGCGGCAGAAACTTCTGGCACACCGTTAACTGGGAATGAGAGTGACACGGGATGTAAAGGAGGCAGTATTTTGTCAGGAACCAGTGACAATGGGGGGGTCCGTTGGGACGCGTCAATCAACGGGGGAGATAGAAGGGAGCCAAGAACTAGCTACACTGTTGCACGGAATGTTCCAAATGCAAAACAAACTGCTTGAAACAAAATTTGACGAGTTCCGTAGTGAGATAAAGGCAGATATTTCAAACGTAGTGGCCAAGCAAAGCAATTTTGATTAGAAGGGGTGAAAAATCACGTTGACACTATCATGGTGGGCCAGTTCACTTTAACAGTGTACCGTGTTGGTACACTGGTAGCTAAGGTCAATTGAGATTTCAAAATATGTTGTAATTATTGTGATATTATAGTGCAACTTAGTGTAAAATGACATTCACCCTTTTGTAACTAACAAAATTCTTTTCTTTTTGTGTTACAATATTTGTTGTTGTGAGTTTTAAAATTCAGCAATATTTCTTAAGATGATATATCTGAATTCTAATGATATTTGTATTTATAAAAAATGTGTAATGTTTTTATATCTTTGGTCAAAATTCTGTTACGATCCAAACAAGACTTGTTTTAAGTTCACTGCTGTGTGAGCGCTACTCTATGTAACCAGTTTTCTGAAGTAGGAAATGCGATTTTCCTCCCTTTTGTTATTTTGCTTGCCATGATGTAATGTCGGTCTTGTAGTGCTACCATATAGCTCTTTCTTTGCCTGATGTAAATTTTCGTACCTCACCGCCTTGTGGTAAGTCCCTAAATTGTAGTTACGTTTATGCCCGTCCCTTGCTACTTCTATTAAAAGGCAACCTAATTATTTTTAAATTTTTTGTTCAGCGGTTCCCGACTTGGCGCTGATCAGCCACGTGTCCTTAGCGATGTTTCGCTAATCCAAAGCGAATGTTTGGTTAGCTGCCTGTGGTCGCCTTTCCAGCACGATGCGTACAGTACAGTGAGTCGGCAAATGTTTCTTCAGGAAGGTCCTTAAGTCTTTTCTCATTTTATGTAACAACACTGCAGCATCGTATCAATGTCCCGTCTGATTATACGTTTGTCTTTTCTCCCAAAGTTTGTTTGAGAAACTAAATTGCGTCAATTCTTCGGATAACTACATTTTTTTTTTTATGTGTGAACTATTTATTTGTTTGGTAATATCACCCAGAAGGAACTTCGCAACTATGTAACCATTTAAATTGATAGGTAACCTAAGAGAGGATCTGGGCCCAACATCAAAATGTTTTTTTTTGTTTTATTTAATTTTAATAGATTATATTTTCAAATCATGTAACCTTATTGTAACTTTATCCAAAAGGGTTAATTATTCCTAGTTGTTTGTGAGCCGTACTTGTAAAAAAAAGAAAGAAATAAGAACAAATACTCAGATTTATATCTTAGTTGGAACTTATTTATTGAAAACATTACGGAGTACACAACTGAATATTATGTTATTGGTCTTTTCTAATTTTTTTTAATTGTAAATCCTAACAGTGAGTACATGTGATACCTTTTGTTTACTTTCACTTTGGCACCATAACTTCCAAAAGGTCCTCGATAGTGACGATTCCCTTAACCTAACTTTTGTCAAATAAAACCCCTAAAACTACGAACTGTCACAACAGGACAGGTGGAAAAAATAGCAGAACAAGTTAGCATGGGAGTAAGGGCCATTGGGAACCTAAAACAACAAATAAACTCTGTCGAAGTGGTTACTGTTTTCAATCATGGGGAAATAGTAAATTTCAAACGGGGAAAAATAAGAAGGGAATTATTCAGTGAAGTGTGGAGTGAGATCAAAGGCCATTTTGAGCCCACAGTAAACACAGTACAAGACGGGTTAAAAAACGTAAACACAAGGTTAGAAACACTGGAGGAAGAGCGATCATGTAGAGGTATAGTAGGTGGCACTCACAACTGCAGGGGTGGTTGACTGTCACAGCCCTATCACGAGCGTGATATTCCCAAGTTCTCTGGTCAGGACCGCACACACCCCAAAAAATATTTTAATAACCTGAAAGACTTTTTTTGCCATATATGGAGGCACTGGGGAGGAACAGCTGATTGTAGCTAAGTGGTAAATCACTGGGGTGAGTGTAAACTGGCTTAGGTTAAGTGAGAGCAGGATTAAAACCTATAGTGATTTTGTAGCCGCATTCACGGCGGAATATTGGAACAAACGGATACAGGGGATAGATTGCGCAGATCTGTATCAGGGGCGCTGTGGTGCAGGACATTTGGAGGCACACTTAATTAATGTTGTGGAACGTGCTAAGTATTACGACACGCCGTTCAGTGAGGAGGAAATAATCACGCTAATGTATTCACAGACACCTATCCAGATGCAGGAGTCCCTGATAGGCAAGGATATTTCAACTGTTGAACAATTAAGAAAGGTGTAGAAGGAACTTGACAGGATTAATTGGATGAGAGGAGGAGGTTGGCATTAACAGCAACAAAGAGGAGGAGACAAGAATCAGTACGATGGGGACATAAACAATCAGAACCAAGGCTGTTGCTATTGCAATGGGAGTAGATGTTGGCAAGGAGGGGGAAGTAGAGACAACAGAGGACAGGAGAACTGGAGAAGCGAGAGGAGGGGCGGCAGAACGGCAGATGGGGATGTGCGGTGGGAGAGATATGAGCAGCGAGAAGAAGGACAGAGTAATCGAGAGAGATAGGGAGCAGGAAGGAATGGCGATAATGGTAACAATAACAACAGGGCAGCCAACTTGAGAAACTGTGGGGATCATCCCGCGTAGGTAGCCAAGTGGTGACAGTCGAGACTAGTGTCAATGTGCCTCAGGCTAGGAGCAGAGTGGTACATGAGGCTGCAGTGATTTTTGCTGGTGAAAGAGAGTTCCTTTTATCAGAAGAGAGTATAAAAACAAATAGCGTACCCATCCCAGAATTATCTTATAGTGTCAGTAACCAAGACGTAGTTGTTTTATTTGTTTTAGGGTCGGAAGTAGTAAGCATTTCCGAACAATTTTTGATGAGTTTAAACAAACAAGGTTTCATTTAACCTGTGTGGCCTGTGCCGCAATTGACAGTGATCGGCGCGACCCGAGGTAAAAGCAAAAGAATTAACAAACAAGTTTTTTTAGAATATCAATTAGGTGAGGATTTGCATAGGGCAGACTGCCTAGTAATACCTTTGCTAACGAAAGAAATAATCATCGGAATTGATTTTGTGCACACTCACAACATCGTTGTAAACTTTGTTAAGGGGGACATTTGCATTGCGGATATGTGCTATAAGATGCTGAGAGGGAATACAGTCATGGACAGGAAACCAGGCGTATTAAAAATTCTGTGTATAGTAGAGTGGGATGAAGAGAGAGGGGTGCGAGAACTGGCAGCAGCTGTTGGAAAAAACACAGTAAAATTATTACGCGCTGAAGTTAGTGTGTGGGAGAAGAAGGTAACGGAAGTGCTGAGCTGATGCGAGGTAGGGAGTGAAGAGGAGAAGGAGAGATTGGGGGGTATGTTGCGTTATGTTTCCGCAGGTGTCTCGTAGTGAACCAGGGCTGACAACTGCATATATCGTCCGCATTCCGATGCTAGACCCCGACACTTTTCAAAGGACGTAGTTACCCGATACCGTGGGCATGTAAAGAGGAGGTGGATAACCAAATAAAGGAAATGGAGAAGGGCGGCATTATCAATAGGGGAAATAGCCCGTTTGTCAACCCGCTAGTGTGCGCTCGCAAAAAAGATTGTAGCGTGAGGTTGTGTGTAGGGCCCTAAAAAATAGGATTGTCCCAGACAGACAAAGTCCTGTAGAACCCGACAAAGTTTTTAACTCATTTTTTGGATGCAAATTCATTAGTACTAAGGATTTTGTTAAAGGATACAGTACTGGCAAATACCTTTAAGGGAGGAGGATAGAAAGTACACGGCCTTTTTGTATAAGGGTCGTTCTTACCAAATTAAGGTGCTGCCTTTTGGCCTACCGAACAGTGTAGGGGAATTTTGTAGAGGATTGGATGCCTCCTTGGCACCTGAGCTTGAGAGTAGAGTTCACACCTATGTGGATGATGTGTTGATAGCCACTGAAACTTTTGAAGAACATTTAGAAGTTTTGGAACAGTTGTTGAGCAGGCTGCAGGAGGTAAACTTAACCTTAAAATTATCAACGTTACTATTCTTGCGAGAGGAAGTTAAATTCCTAGGTTTTCAACTGAGTGCTGCAAGTTTCAGGCCTGACCTAGAAAAGAAAAAATCAGTTTACATAATTAAGAACTTTCCACCTCCAAAAAATGTAAAACAATTGAGGGGATTTTTAGGGCTCTGCAACTTTAACCGATGCTTTGCTGAGCGTTTTTCTGATGAAGTGGCACCACTGCTGGAGCTCTTGAAAAAAGATGTTGTTTGGAACTGGAGTAATGAATGTGAGTGGGGTTTTAGTAGAGCCAAAGCACTGTTTGAGGAAAAGTTGTGTTGTGAGACATCCCGATTTTTCCAAACTATTTTATCTTTGCACCGATGCATCAGACTATGGCCTGGGGCCAAGTGTTTTCAGTTAAGTGAGGAAGGGGAGGAACAGTTAATTGCTATGTTAAGTAGAAGTCTAAATCCAGCAGAGAGAGTGTATACTGTAACGGAAAGAGAATGCCTAGCAGTTGTTTGGAGCTTGGGGAAGTTGAGAAACCTAGTACTGGGTAGTAAGATTATTATTCTGTCAAACCATCATTCACTGTTATTTCTGCAGTCATGAAAGTTCATGGGGAGCAGATTGACTAGGTGGTGCCTGGCACTCCAGGAATACAACTTCGATATTAAATATGTATCAGGTAAAGACAACGAGGATGCCGATCTGTTAAGCAGAATGGTGATGGAGGGGAATGAGATAATCATGGAGAAGAAATCTAGGGCCGGGCCAGTAATGGCAAAAATTACAGTTGAAAAGGATGAGGAGTTAATTGAAAATTTTAGTAGACTAGGGGAAGAACAGGAGGACGATGAAGTGTGGGATAGAATTTTGGAAATCTTGGAGAAAGCTGACAAGAACCTGGAGGATCCTTCAGTGCAAAAGATCTTGTTATGGTACTGTGTTAATGGAGGTATTCTGTATAGAAGGGAATTAGTTGACAACAGTAGGTGGAAGATCTGTGTTCCTAACGTTTGGATAACCCCGTTAATATGGCATCTTCACAGGTCCATGGGACATTTTGGAGATAAGAAAGTATTTTGGTTAGCAAGCATCAGCTATTATTGGCCTAACTTAGATAAATCAATCGGAAAGACGATTAAAAGTTGTGACCTGTGCCTTTCCAAACAGAAACTGGGAGGGGAAATGTGAGCCTATTGTCCCTTCTGGTCCAGATGATCTCTTAGCAGTAGACCTGTACGGCCCGTTGCCCAAGTCCAAAGGCAGAGTTCAGTATATTTTTGTTGTCCTGAATGTTTTCTCAAGATTAGTACCCTGTTATCCACTGAAGAAAGCAACTGCAGCAGCCTGTGTAACTAAATTTTTGAACCGTTGTTTTGAAAAGATAGGAAAACCTAAAAAGATTCTGAGTGACCACGGTACCCAATTTACGGCGGATGTTTGGAGATGGGAGTTAGCCTGGGTAGGCATAGATGTGATCTACAGTTCTGTGAGGCACCCACATGGGAACCCAAGTGAGCGCGTGATGAGAGAAATTGGTCGGTTACTTACGACATATTGTCATAGCCAACATAGCAAGTGGGCTGAAGCAGTACCACTGATAAACACCTTTTTGAGTGAACACATCCACAGTAGTACCGAATTTTCACCTAATGAACTTACCAGTGGAGTAACCCAGCGGGATAGTCTGGCGAGTCAGTTCGTGTACCCTGAAGGAGAGTGGTCAGCCAGGGACAGGTTGGAGGAAGTAAGGCTAAAATTTAAGCATGCTGCAAGGAGAAAGGGAAAACAGCAGAAGGGTAGTTTGGATAATTTTCATGTAGGGGATCTAGTTTTGTTAAGGGTGTGTGGGAAAAGTGAGTATTTGCAAAAGGAAACAAAAAAAATGTGTTTGTTGTACGAGGGTCCCTTTAAAATTTTGAGAGAGGCAGGGAAGAATGCCTGGGAATTGCGGCATCTCACAAATGGGGGAAGCATCAGAGGAATTTATAACCAGTTTACACTAAAGCCTTATTTTAGTTAAGTTGACTAGGTATTTCGCGATATTTGTACTGTTGCCATGGTGTGATGGAGACGTTAACTGAGAGGCTAGGTGATCTTTTTCTGGTTTTGTGTTTGGGAGTATTTGGGGTATTTCACATGTGTGCTTTAACATGAGGGTAATAACTTAGTGTAATTTTTTTTTTGTATCCGTATTTTAGGGTTAATCATTTGGTCTGTATGACTGTTTAATGTTTGTTGAACCAGGGTAGTTTGACAAAACTGAACTAGGGAATTCTAATTTGGGGAAGTTTGTTTTGTTTGTATTACATGTAAACATAATTAATTTTATTTCTTTTGTGCACACAACCTGCACACATCTCTAGTGACTATTGGCTGTAGTAGGTTCACCAGTTGTATGTCGCTACTCCTCATTTCAGTGTAGTATTTGTTGTTTGTGTATGCATGTTTTTTTTATATTTGTAACATGTGGAGCAAATATTTTGTCGGTATTGTTGCATCCACCATATGCGACACGTTGCTGGGAGCCAGCTGAATAATCAAGTAACCAACAGGAATAAGTAGTTAAATTCCACAGTTCCTGAGTCTGGCTTGCCAGATCAAGAGCTGTCTGAATTTAACTGGGGGTTGTGAGGGGGTTGCGGACCTGGTCCCTATTTAACATTTTTGATGTGTGTAAGTATGTCTTGCTGCTTTTAGTCATGTGATGACTCCCTTATGGCACTTTGAATATGTTGACAGCACAAGTAGTATTTTGTTTTTTCCATGTGTTCATTTGACTTTAAAGTAAATTGTTGCTCAGAATATTGATTCAAACATTCTATCTGGGTAAACTTTTATAGCATATTGAGTTATTAAGCCATTTCCAACTTTATGGGACTTGTACTACAATTCAAGGAACTCAATTTAATGCAATTGTGACGTGTGAGGTGTCAAAAGATACTCCTTTAAATTCTGAACGGGTTATCTTCTTTAATTATGTCTGTACTGAGGCTATTTCAGTCTCTTAAGGGTGTTTAGTATGTTTGAGATTTAGCCTAAATTTGGTAACAAATGTAGATTCATATATTTTTATTGCAACTGCACATGTATCTGTTGACCGAGCATTTTCCTGTAACTTGTTGTAATAACATTTTGCTGTATAGTGAACTTTCGAGTTCCTTCTATAGTTCTGATCATTTGTAGACAGCCAAATTTTCATATGAAGTGTAAATACCTAGTGGTAGATTTGCCATAGGTTTCCCAACATTTTATTTTAGTTTATTTTTGGCCGGTTTTTATGTGGTAAAGTTTTATAGTGAATTTGAAGTTGGCTGTATCAGGTAATGTGCTCTGTAACTCTAAAATAAAGTTTCCCGTATCAAGTTTGGTATCAAAATTTTCAGCATTGAATTTCCTAAATTATAGCTACGTGAGTTTTTGTTGTATACTTTGTCAATAAAGTACTAGTAGGCTTTATGTAAATTGGTATAACTTTACGGGAAGTGGTGGTCTTTAGCAGTCAGACACAGCAGTCAGAGACAGCGGCGTCGATGGTGGGCGTAGCTTTCCTGGAATCCATGCCCTATAAGGCCATGTTGTTGGTGATTGGCTACAAGCCAGTGATGGAATGTTGAGGGTGTTTGTGACATCAGCAAAGCTAGTGCAAGGGCGAGCAGAACTATTTTCTGCATCCACAGTAATTTCCTATCTGCCATTAGCTAAAAGAAACCATTAATTTACATGTCAAGTGCATTAATAAATCTAATCTAAGCTCAGGACAAAGCAGTTTAATAATGAATTGCAACAAAGGAATTGAGCTGTATAGTTACAACTTTGGTAAAGAGGTGACAGTTGGCGTAAGAATATGTAAGGGTGGCTGAATCAAGGCAAGCAGCGGACCTGGCTGGGGTCTATGTGAAATCGGGATGCGGGACAGACGTGTGCTAGGCCGGGGGCTGAGAGAGTTGCTGGTGTGGGGTGGAGGGAAGTGTGGCCGCCCTCCCAGAATTTAAGGCAGTTTGCTATATTTTTTTAAAGATTTTATAATTGGTGAAGGAAGCTGCCAAGTAGCTGCAAAGGGGTGTTTTTTTTTATTTTTTGTTCTAGTTGAAACTAAGGACCATCATATTTATTTTCTTGTGTAATTAATACATGTCACGTTTGCCATTGTAGTCTTTTTGGCGCGAAACTCCAACCAGGCCTAAAGTGACCCTTGCATCAGACATCTTAATCCCTAGGGATACAACGATGTGAATTTTTTGTAGCAAGTTGATTTTGGACGAGCAAAATATATAAACTTCATGTGATTTAATCTGGAATTCGACCTTTTAATTGTATCATCCTTCTTGAGACTCTTGACTTAAGCTATCCAGCAAACTTTTATGTTAAGACACCTGGTGTTTGACCTCTGGATTTACGCATAATGGATAGTGTCGGACGATGTCGCAGTTCGGTGAGGGTTTTTTTTTTCCGGAGATCTTCCATTTTCCCTACCCAAGCATGCCGGCACTTCTTGTGTACTCATCTCATTTACCCTCGTCGATTGTAAATGTCTTTGATGATAATATTCTTCAGTTCCGTAATAAACTAAGTAACAGTTTATTAAATACTTTATGTTGACATACCCAGTATCTATTTGATCCTGGAGTGGTTAGTGATTAATGTGGTCGTTCTTTGCTGACTTGACGAATCCTGACTATAGCTCTTTCACTCACTCCCATGTACTTTGCTGCTATTGCTGGTTGCTCTCTGTAGAGGCTCGAGCATTTACTTGTCATTTCTCCATGACAACACTGAATAACTCTCTCTGCTATGCATATCCCTGCAGGCTATCACCATCACCTTCTATTTTCAGGTAGCCTATACATACACTGAGGGCCGATAATTTCCTAACAGCTGCTACACTGCTGTCGCCTCCTTACCTCTTCTTTTTTGCCTTTGACCAGTGGGACAAGGGTACTGGGAGCCAGTTCTTGTAATGATGCGAGATTATTCCATTGCGAATTTGCTCGGAATTTCATAATGGATTCCATTTCTTGAGTGAAAATAACTTCGAAATGAAATTATTCCATGCCGAAAAATTTCACATGCTCTTGGGGTCGTGAGATGCGATTCCGCAACACCTAGAAGACGGCAGCCATGACACTTTTACCGTGTATTTCTACAACCTCACTCTTTCAAACAGACGAAATAAAGCATTAAAGTACTATAGAGAGCCCGCGCGTATTTTTAAATGATGTTAATGCTTTGCTTGTACATTTTATAATACATGATCGCAACAAATCATTAATTTTATCATGAAACATGCATTTAATGTTACATGTATGCACAGAACAGTATTATACGTATAATGAGAGACAAGGTGCGTGTGATACTACAGCGTAGTGGTAATGGTGCTTGGCTAAATGCTCTATGCTGAGTGTTTTTGAAAATAGGTTCGAGGCGCATCACCTTCTTATTGGTTTTTTTATGTAGCAAATTCTTTACTCATTTGCAATTTTATCAACGAATTTAAATATTTTTTAATCGTTGTAACATAATTATTTGAAGTTCCATACAATGTAGACCTACTGTGATTTTACTAACCCAAATTTTGTATAGAAAATTCCCCTCAAGAAATAACCAATGAACCAACTCTTAGTTATCGCTCCTTTTGTGGTGACTTAAATTTCAGTACCTACGAGAAGTGTGCAATACAAAAACAATCTTACGTAGCAAATTTAAGCTTTGCAAACAGCCGTGCTCGTTAAAAAAAAGGCAACGTCGTCGTGTTCGTAAAATAGGAGGAAGATGGCAGTAGTGTCCTGAATTTCTTATAAAATAACTTGCGAATTAAATGTCTCTTGATAAAGTCTTTGTAACTATTTGTACGCAATAATATTTCATTGCAAAACACGTTGTTTGTTAATTATATATATTTTCTTTATAATTTCGTATATACGCGTGAAAATATTGCGCGCAACCACAGAACAAACAATTTTTTCCTCCAGAGGGTGCGTTCAGTGCATCATACAAGCAGAGCGTTCTTTTCACATGCAGATTTCTGCCACGGGAGTGTGACTGGATGTTCGAAACTGAGGAACATCTTGTACTAAGATTCTGCACTTCGGAATTTCAACTCAAGAATACCATTCTGCCAAAGTGAGATAAATGTTTCGAAATTTAACAAGTGAAATTCGTCAATTCGAAATAATCTCGTAACAACTCGAGAATCGACCCCCAGACTGGATTAATTATGATTTTATGGAAACAAATCATAGATGTAGCCAAGTACGTGAGTAAGTGTGAACATGAACGAAACATACCTAGAGAGATAAATGTGTAGATACATACTTTCACTCTTAATATTGACAAAACTCAATAAAATACATAACTGCAATTTTCTATTTAATTGAAACAAAATTAACATAAACCATATCTGTACTGACTGAGATGTAGAAAAGAGAAAAGTTTTTTCAGGTCACCAAACTGAATGGTAAAATCGTAGTTCTGTATTTATGCACACATCCTTACAATATTGATATTAAATATTTAGAAATTTACTTGACTTTAAAAATTAATATTGTTTGCAGCAAAATGAAAATGTAAGTTGAGCTAATTTAGATAGCATCTTGAACGGTGATTTTAAAGTACTAGAACGAAATATGTGAAAGTATTGTCTTGCACTATTGTAAATTCTGAAATTATACCATGTTAAAAGTTTCTCTCTCTTACGCAATTAACTGAAATCCAAATTGATATTTGTAAAATAGCAATGCGCCAGTAGCTAGTCAGTTTAAACATCTCAGGACCTCTGGATTTAGGCATTAACTTAGTTCACAAAAATATATGAATGTCCAAACTTGTTTTCTTCAAAATTAATTCAATTTAGGCTACACCTCAATATTGAAAGTTTGAAGCTTTGCAAAATGAAGTACCAAGGAGAAAAAAAAACTTGAATGGCATTATTACCGTAAGTGGCGTTTACTTATCTGCAGTGCAATGGCTTCCTTGGCCATCTTTAGTCCCTGGATTCCTATCTTGCTCACTCAAAATTTAATGTTTCGATGCCTACAGCACAAATTTCTTCTCCATAACTCGGCTGTCCTATTTACGTACTTCAAACTGGCGGCCCATTAATTTGCCTAGCCTTACGATGACGCCAATTTACGCAGATTTTTAGCAAGGCGTATTTATTCCATGTCCGTCCTTGTTTGAAGTTGCCATCAATCTTTTTTTCCTTTCTCGTAGCGCCCGTAGACAAAGCAAAATTGCGAACGAGAAAATAACTTGCATACAAAAGAAAAACTATACATTACTATACTTCCTGATATACATAATAAACTCAGAATAACATAAAACAAAATTTATGGTAATGTTAAAATTAAAACAAATATTAAAAATAAACAAAACAAATGGATGGTCTGCATACTAACCTGATACAAAATTGGTTAATAAATATTCTCACGGGCAATTAATAAACTAAATAAACTGTAATTATCAGTCCGTAATAAACATAATTCACTGCAATTTAAAACAACAATAATAGCTGAACAAATATATTAAAATATTACCTCCAAAATGTTGTAGACTAAATTAAATAGAAAATACAATATACTGTACTCGTTACAGATTGCCCCTCCTGGTGATGAGAACAAATTTAGATACAAGAATACAATTTGTTACTCAGTCAGCACTTAAAACTTGTTACATACACTTAAAATACATAATCAATTATTCATTATTCCCACTATTAGTGGTTATTCAAAGTCTTTTCCTGAAACAATACAATAAAACACACAACTTAAAATTACACGAACACTTTTTTAAAAATTATAATTTGACCAGTTCAAGAAAGCATTAAACCATAGTCATCACATATCGATTGTGTCCGAAGCATTACTCTTTGGAACTAGACAGAAGTCACAATGGTACTCTGGCTGAATGATGCGTTCCAAGGCCATGAAGACGGAGCACACGAGCACAGCAAAAATTTGTTTGTTATGTTTACTTCGTTAACTGCCAATTTGTACATCTTCGTGTCCACGTTGAAATATTCCTGTGGTAGATTACAATCTGTGTGTGTAACCTTGTAGCATTAAATGTTCACTCGCCGTGGACAACGGTAAAGTAAGTTTATTTTCACATGGAATTATTATCATGCCGAAATACATTGATATAGCTACCACTAACCAAAGTAGGTACTGTCTCGTATCATTTCTAGACTTCATTTTAAAAGTGTCTTTTTTTTCACCTTTTATTATATCGTTAATTCGTTCTCGTTTCCTGATTTAAAGTGTTCAATTGCTTATACTGAGCAAAATGTTTACAATTTCCTTAAGCAACATTGCGATATCACCACGAAAAATTCTTGACTGTAATGTTTATAATATTTAAACAAATAACTGAATTTAATAACATACAAAATAAATAATTAAATAAATGGATGTGCCACATAAATATAACTTTCTCATTTTAAACTGTAAAGCTTTAAACACTATTACTCGTGTATAGCATTGTCAACAACTCAGTCTTCGTGTTGTATTGCTGTAGTCCCTATTTTAAACAACAACTAATGGATGTTGGTGAGAACTTTTGGTTGTCTCATATCCTTAACCAAATGGTATAGTAATGAAGAAACCAACGATGCCCTACTCTATTACAACGAAGTGAAGACATCAGAAAAATCCAACGTACAACATAACATTATACACAACACAAGCAAAATATATACATTAAGCAAATCAGACATCAACACAATAAACAGATTACATATAATACTTAATACACAACTTGTGAATAGTGTTCAGTGAAAGTGCAAGAAGAATCTTAGACCATTCCCAATCAAAAATAAGAAAATAAATAAAATCGCTCCCTTACCCGTCTCTTGGATAAACTAAATGAGGTAAGTGTTTCAAGTTAGACAAAGACTATGATTACATGTACTGTACAGGCACTTAGGGACCAAAATGTTTAGGTTTTCCATCTTTTAAGTTTCTAGTGTAAACTTTCATAATTATGTGTCGTGGACCAGGTGATGAAGGAACACAGCTTATGGAGATTCTTAGTAATCAAATTACACAAAATTCAGACCAACATGTAACTTGTAGGACTTCTTCGGTGTAGGCTTATAGGTATAGGTGCAGTAAACAACAGACTCTTCGCCAATCCCAATAATATTTGCCAGACGTGCTACACTAAACGTATGAAACTCGAAATCAAACGGTAGGAAAATCATTGCTATATTTTCCTCCCTACCGTAACTTTACATCACTGGCGCTCTCAAACTGCTCAGAAAAATTAATAGGTACTTCCGTCGTTCACACATATAAATACAATAATCTGCACGAAGGATAGCAAAACTCATAAGTAGGCCTATTATAATCTGTTTATGCTGCAGCTTCACTCACACAAAGCTCTGCGTAGACTTCTATCCTACGACTTAGTTTGCATGTTTATTTACATCGTGTTGGTGGTTTGATGTAGGGCTTCAACTGTGTAATATTATATTTGCCTACAGGCACTCCATTCAGATTAGAGAGAGCATAACGATTCTCTCTAAATACCTCCACCACGATGAAAGGTCCAGTAAACAACAAACATAACTTTCTTGTTATATTGTTCCAGTATGAGCTAACATGAATTGCTCGTTTCAATACATAGTCACCAACCTGAAACTTATTTAACTTAGAAAGTTTTTGGTGTTTCTTTCTTGACTCTGCCGCGCTGTTTAAGCGTTGTTTCACTAAGGTCAGCATTTCTTCTCGCGGCAGACTCTTCACACTTTCCACAAGTTGGTCGTCTTTCACTAGTTTTGGTAACAAATTAGTGGCGCAGGTCTCCGACGTTTGCACGTGACGGATGCTGCTGTTCATAAGATGCTTCATCATTTACTTGCACCCATTTATATTTCATTCCTAGGTTCGGAAATGGTGGACTACGAGGGTCAAGTGGTTTATGACGCTTGAAGTACCCGTCTTTACTCTGGTACGTACTCACACATGAGTTAGGGTCCTCTCTGCGGGGGCTAGAATTATTTCTGGTTTTGTGGTCTTGTTTAGGTGACTCTGACAGTCGAATATCTCTCTGTGGGTTGCCTCTTCCTCTTCTCTCATTACCCCTAGGTCGACTATCTTCGTTGCTTGATCTGTCACCCTCATTTTCAGTCCCACGCCTTCTCTTAGGTTTTCTCCTGTCAGCATTGTAGTGTTGGTAGTGTGCGTCTTCAGACTTGAAATAATTTCCTCTCCTACTATATTGCTGATCTCTTGCTCTATTATAACCTCCTCTGTTATTGAACCTAGTGAACTTGAATTGCATTGTGTCCACTTTAGGGTAGAAGTTGTTTGGTCGGGCAATATTCTGGTTGTTATACGGTTGACTAGAACCTCTGAACCTAGGATTGTTTTGCTGGTGTTCTTCTCCTCTCTGGGTCATAGGAGTGTACAACGGTTGGTTCGGTGTTGACCTAGGCCGGTCTTGTTCCCTAGGTTGGTTACATCTTGCCTGGCGTTCTAGTTGATCTGCCTTAGTAAGATGATATCTAAACTCAGATATATCTTTGAAGGAACAGCCTGTAAACTGCCTCTGGTAGTTAACAGGGAGTTGAGATACAATCAGGTCGATAAACTCCTCGTTACTCATAGGAGACGAAAAATGACGTGTTCTTTCAAATACTTCATTGAAGTGCTCTTCAATGCTACGGGGTTTTCTAGGGTCAAAATGTTCCTGAGCTAGCTTGGATCTGATAAGGCTCTGGGTCCTTAGGCTCCAAAACTCCTTTAAGAATAAAGTCTAAAATTCTTGGAAGGTGGTAAATTTCTCTTTTGTGACCTCCCACCAGTAGAATGCTGTGCCAGATAAACTAAAACTAAGGCATTTCAGCACCTCAGCATCTGACAGTGTAAAGAGTTGTACATACTCTTCTAACTTTTTTATGTATGTGACGGGGTTATCAAATTGTTTGCCTGTGAATTTGGGAATTTCCTCTGACCAGTGTTTTGCGGGATGATGTACCATGGCTACAGATGAAACAGGAATTGGTATCGTGTTTTCTCTAAGGTTGATAGGACCAGGAGTTGTTCTGTGTGGCACGTGTTCAGGGCCAGTAGTTATTCGGTTAGCATGTATCTCAGCTATGACCTCATCTAATTTCTTCTCGAGATATTGTACCTTTACCTCTTGACGTTCCCCTATATCGTGTGCAGACTTAGTAGCCTGTGATACCTGAGCATCAAAATGTCGGCTATACGACTCCAGTCGGGTATTAACTTCTTGTAAAATTAGTTCTCGGGTGATGGTGTCCCTTGACTCGTCCCTGGTCTCCACAAGCTGAACTCTATTTTCCAGGCTTGAAAGTTGTACAGTAACTTCTTCTCTCGTAGTTTCTAACCCTATACTAAGTGTAGCAATCTGCTGTGTAGTTTGCTCAAGATGAGCTTCTCTCTCCCCACGCAGTTTAGCTATTTGTCGGTCTATTACACCAGTTATTAGTTCACCCTGCCTTTCTAAATCATCTCGGGTAATGGCTTGTGTTCTTATCTGAACTATTTCAGCTTGCAGTTTTTCCCGTACATGATTTGTTTGTGCAATGACAGCATTATTTTGTTCGAGGGCAGCAGTGGTTTGTGTACGCATCTAGGCAATTTCATTTTTCAAGCTTCCAAACATTGTACTTGTTTGTTCAAACATATGCATCAACAACCTATGGCCATCATTATCTTCGATTGAGTTATCGCTATCTCTCCTAAGTGTAGCAGTGTATGGGGTGTAAGTAGGTTGGACTGTGGAAACTTCACTCTGAACATTATCACCTGCCACATCACTCTGGACAGTATCACCTGCCACATCACTCTGGACAGTATCACCTGCCCCTCGAGACACTGACATGGTGTTTAAATCATCAACTAAGTTTGTCTCATTAGGATCACTATCCTGTCTCAACATGTTTTCCTCCCTAAAATTCCTTCGTTCCCTTGCCATGGACAGACCTGCCAACTTTTACGATTTACCCGTAATTTGTACGGGAAATATTAAGTTTTACGATTTTACGGACAAGACTCCAAATCTTACGATTTTTACAAATTGTGTTATTGACGTTTGTTAAATATGTTCTATATGTTCGGTACGTATTATACGTTTATCGTACTTCTGTTGCTAACGCCGTATTACATGCAGTAACAA
>PNEQ01079788.1:0-43462 GCA_003012365.1 Medauroidea extradentata | reverse complement strand
GTCCTATGACTGCTTCGGCAAACAAGTTGTCTTCCAAGCTCTGCAAGCTGCTTCCTACTGGTCGATCCACTGGCGCTCGTGACAATGCATCTGGTGCAAAAAAGCTTTTGCCTGCTACATGAGCAATCTCATATTCGAAGCACATAAGACGCATTCTCATTCGTTGCAAACGCGGTGTTAGCTCTGTCAATGGTGTCTTGGCCAGTAATGCAACTAATGACTTATGGTCAGTGAGGATGGTAAAGTGAGCACCGAGGACAAACTCTCGGAACCTCTCACAAGCCCACGTGACTGCCAGCACTTCCTTTTCGATCTGAGCGTACTGTGATTCCACTTCTGTAAGGCCTCGAGATGCGAAAGCAACTGCCCTCCACTTCCCCTGCTGACACTGGTCCAGTACACCCCGTAGTCCACAGGGGGAAGCATCTGCCAGTATTCTAGTTGCTACTCCTTGCTGATATAAGGCTAACATGGGGTGTCAACTAAGCTTCTCCTTCAATTTTTGTGTTGCCTCTTGCTGGGGTCTATCCCACACCCACTCTGTGTCTTGTCGTAGCAACATACGCAGGAGTTGTGTTTTGTCCGCCAGGTGTGGTATGAATTTCATTAAGTAGTTGACCATGCCCAGGAATCTTCGAAGTTCAGTCACATTTTTAGGGTCTGGCATGTTCTTGATTGCTCTTGTTTTGTCCTCATCAAGTGTTACTTTGCCCTCGGACATCACGTGTCCCAGAAATTTGACAGTCTGTACTCGAATACGGCATTTTGCCTTATTGAGAGTGATGCCATTTCTTGCCAACTTACTCAATATTGTTTCCAACCGCTGGTCGTGTTCCTCTACTGTACGGCCACACACCAATATGTCATCCGCCTGGTTGATAACTCCTGGCATGCCTCCCACCACTTGCTGCATCTGTCGCTGGTAGTGTTCTGGCCTCGAGTTAATGCCGAATGGCAGGCGATTAAAAAAGTATCGTCCAAAGGGTGTAATAAAAGTTGTTAGAGGCGCACTTGCTCTTGTTAGGGGAACCTGCCAAAATCCATTAGAAGCATCCAGAGCTGAGAACCATTTGGCATCTTGTAGCTGAGCCAGGGACTCTTCTATTGATGGTAACTGAAGGCGCTCTCTGTGAATAAATTTATTTAACTTTGTAAAATCTACGCACACCCTAACTGAGCCACCTTTCTTCGGGACCAGCACCATTGGTGCACACCACTCTGTTGGTTCCTCCACTGGTGTGATGACACCCTCCGTTACCATTCGGTCAAGCTCCAATTTCACTTCATCACGTAAGGGCAACGGAACTCTCCGAGGTGCTATTACTGCATATGGCTTGGCTTCATTCTTAAGTTGTATGTGGTACTCAGTTTTGAATTTACCCAGCCCTTCAAAAACTTTGAGATAAGTAGTTTCTCCTGCTGCATCTTTGTAGTTTTTGGGCTCATTTTCAGATTTTCGTGCTCTTTCCTCCACTTCATCTATCATCTTCATTTGCAGGATATCCAGTGCACGTATTGCAGGCCGCCCTAGCAAAGGCACTTGTTCCCGTGTACAACAAAAACTTCATGCTGGACTTCCCTATTCCTATGTGCTAGAGGTGCAGTCGTTGTTTCCAGAACTTCAATAAGATTTCCACCTGCTCCAAACAGCTTCCGTTCTGTTGGTGACACTGGTAAGCCCAACTGACGACACAGTGGTGCTCCAATTATATACATCTGCCCCTGTATCAATTTTGAATGTAACTGGCATCCCACATACTTTCAATTCCACTAACCATGGGTCTGAGCAAATTTCCAGGGCAATTTCTCCCATGTAATAGTACTGGTTTGCGTGTGTGTCGTAGTCGTGTCTCAGAGTCGTTTGCAGCTCCTCTCTTAATTCGTGGACGTCTCCGTGGCCACAGCAGCGACCAAAATGACCCATACGTCCACACCGATAACATTTAGCCCCATTTGCTGGACACTTCGACCACTGGTGTTCCTGTGTACCCCCACATCTCGAGCATTTGTATGCACTCCCCTGTCTGTGGGTGATGTCTTGGTGGTCGCTACCTCTTATTGCCTTGTCCCCTTTTCTATCTGCACTACCCCTCATTGCCTTATCTCCTCTTCTATTCCGCTCGCTTTTGCCGTGCTGGACCATTTCCACTGCATTGGATTGGGCCCACACAAACTGCTGCTGTTGCCGCACTTGTTCAGCCTGTCGGATACGTTTAATTGCACGATCCGTCGTCAAATCTTGATCCATCTGCAGCAACTCTGAAAGTTTATCATCTGCGACACCGATGACGAGTACCGTTGTGATCAGTTCCTCCTTAAGATCCTTCAGTTCACATGACTCGGCCAAAGAGAAAACGTCATTAATAAACGTGTCAGCCGGTTCGCCTTCTTGTTGTTTACGTTTAAAAAACTTTGCCCGCTCGTAAATGACGTTTTTCTGCACTAAAGTGTCTAACTTCCCTTTTACTGTCAGGTACTTCCCCGCATTCGCCTCAGACAATGCGAAGGACTGAAGTATGTCCTCCGCTTCCGGCCCCATACAATACAACAACATATTGACCTGACTGTCCTCCGATTTGGTGTGCAGTTCCGACGCCACCCGAAACCGTTCAAACCTCTTAAACAATTTCGGCCAATCGGCCGGCGACCGAAAGTCAAAGTTACCTGGCGGCACAACCTGAAATTGCGCTGCCGCCATGACTACTTCCCCGAGTCACAAAGGAGATGAGCCGATCACTTTGCCGGTCGCTAAGTCCCGTGGCGTTGCTTACAGCTACCGAACACACTAACAATCGCAGAAAACAAACTCATGAAACCGATCACGACATCAAACGGAAAACACCGCTGCCGCCATGTTATGTCGTTAAAACACGCACTTGTTCGGCTCGCGTCCTTATTGCAGCCATGTCCGTTTACTCACTGTCCTTTATCTCCCAGTCTCTACCTTTGCCAACCTAAACTAACACTCTGTTTACTAACACTACACTTGTACCAACCTAACCTAGCACGATATTTACTAACACTACAGTACTTGTTCTTCACAATAAATGCCTTGTGTTAGTAAGCATAGGATAACCTTATCTACTAATAATACAGCTAAAACCAACTTTTTAAGAAAATAATCTTTGATTTTAGCTTAAAACAATAAACCACGATATCACTTACATATAAGAAGCCAAAGTACTGGTTAAATTAACATCATCTTTTATTTTTTGTATCACAAAAAGTTCTTGTGGTAACACACTCAACAAAAGCATCAAATTGAGTTTTTCCCTCCAATTTTAACCTCACTTCTACTCTCATTTGTTATTCCCTCCCATTTTCAACAATAGTACCAAAACACCCGTGAATATTATTTTCCCAATACTGTCTCATTTTTCCCCCTACTGTGTCTCATTTTTACCCCTCAGGTTGTCTCATTTTACCCCACCATTTAAAAATTAAATCAACATTACATTTATAAAGTAAAGGGACTTTTATGCCAGAAATGTAATCTAGAATGGTGTTTCTTCCTTGTAAATATTTGATCATTATTTAATGAAGACTTGGGAAATATATATTGTGAAAGTTTTCTGAAGTACACCAAAAGATTTCGGAGCATATAATACACCCTCTTAGAAATGTTTTTTTTTTATATAGAAAATATAAGTATCTGAAATTTAGAAAAAAATGCATCGCAAAGAGCACGCATTGTTTCATTAGTATAACATTTTTCAAGGTTGAAATATTTTCTTTAAATAGTATAAACAATTGTGTCTTATTTTTACCCCAAAAATTGTTTGTCTCATTTTTCCCCCTACTGACCCTAACTATTTGCATCCAAAAGAGTCCATGGTAGTGGACCCAACAGATATATCAATACATTTCTCATGTCTATTTATTTGCCTTGTACAATAATGGCCAATCACGTAAAAAGTGAAACATGATACGTTAGAGCTTACAGTCTTATCTTTGAGTTTTGTTGTAAAAACTTTTTTAGAGAATTGAATGTCTTCAGCTGTAGTTTTGGTAAAGGATAGAAAAAAGTTTCGGTGAGTAGCTCAGACAACGGTCAGAAACAAAATGTTGAAAAGCAGCTGAACCTTTTTCATAGGCATTTATCATGTCTTCACGAACTTGCTGAGTTGTAACTAATCCTGACGATAAGTTTCTCAGATCACTGCCTAGTCAAGGGTTTGTGTAGCATGAAGTGCTTAAAATGTGGTAAATACTAACCACATCCTTTTCATCTCGTTTCATTCTATCAACAGACTAATAATGCTTGTGTGTTCTACATTTGGAGATAAGCATCTCACGAAGAAATCGTTTGTACAAGGCTCGCCTACCAGAATTCAGAATCCATTTCTGGGTTGAATAAAAGTTGACATTGAAACCTGTATACCCACCTGGGCCTTTACAATCCTTATTTATTGTGTTTTCAATTGTCTTGTCAGGTTCATTGCGGCTAAAACCATTGCTTTTGCTCATCTGAACTTAAACGAACCTTCAAAAATGCCTTATATAAAGCAAGATGTAATTTCTGAAGGCTTTTCATATCATTCCGGTATAGTATCATGTATTTCACATAGTTATGGCGGTCATGTGCAAATATCCAAGGAATGCAAGCTACGATGCATGATATATATTTCAACCAGTCTCCCGTTCCAGTAGAGTAGATGAGGCTGAGACATAGCTCAAACATGCTTAAAAATGTCAGCCAAACTTAAATAAATCTGAAGTTTCTGCATTAGTTGAAGTAAATGTATTGCACAGCTGATATCATTCTTCCAGAGCACTAGAATGCAAACACTCTTCAAAACCTTCAGCACATATATTGTATGTCAGTTTATCTACTTCCCTCTGAAACTGAACTACTATCTTTTCTTGCTCTTCTGTCAATTGGGAGTGGAACTGATCCATTAAGAGGTGCATTAAGGCATCATAAAGAACTTTATAGAAACGAACTACACGATTATAGTTTTTCCCACTCAACACAGACTCAATGGACCCTTGAGCTATCATGTTACTCAAAACTGCCAAATCTCTTACACCTGAATCCCCGAATCTAATTCCAATTAACATTGAAAAGCACCTGCAGTTAGTGAAAGTCACCCATCATTATAACAACAGACTCAAACTCTTTTGAATATTGCCATTTAATTTCAGCACACTTGGCATATAGAGCTTGGTCAAAAACAGCAACGATACTGTCAAGTTCCAAGGAATCTTTTATGGTTAGTACATGTTGAAGTATTTAATAAGCAATAGCAGGAGTATCAGTTGCATCCAAGTATGCAATTTTACTCTGTACAAATAGAACATTATCTCTGATAATGATATTAAAGCCATTCCAATTAGGTGCTAGTATGTCTGGTCTGCTCGCAAGGTGGCGAGAAGCTACTCAGATCATGTTATGGATTCTCTGTTCTTCTGAAACCTTTTCATATGGGATTGTTGTTGTCTCATTAATGAACTTCAGTTCTTTTGCCCCTGCTTTCTATTGAAACATAATGGAAAGTTTGGGTGCTGTATATAGCTCTCCGGAATAGATAAAATTTTTTTCCTTTTGGGGGGGACTTGGGCTCGATTCACAAACTTTACCTGGGGTAGTATTTGACTCGTCCAAGATTTTTTTGTCAGTATGTTAACTCATTATGATAACAGAATTAACTCTGTGGGATGTATTTGCACCACTTAAAAGTTCTCTACAAGCTATCAGTGTTGTCAGAAACTACAAGAGCTGTATTTGAGCAAGAGCTACGTTTTTGCATTATTTTGGGAGGAATTACAACCTTTTTTGCTGTTTTTGCATCTATAACCTTCAAAGTTTCTAGTGTGTCTAATTCTTCCATAGTGTGATAGTCAATCCCATGCCCAAGCTTATTCAAAACTCTGATACACTCGGTGTTATTCGTTACAGATTTCACTAACGATGTGAGTAAAATGCTTTTAGGAGTTTTAATTGCCCCTCTAGAAACAGCAAACACAATATCTTGAGTAATGGCAAGTTTACGAACCTCAGAACTTTGTTCAAATCGAGTTGACTTTAGATATTCAAACAAAGTTGACAAGAAAGTATTAATGGAGCCTGGAATGTAGTGTTGCACTTGTTCTGTCGTTAAATCTTCTTCTTTTGGCGGCCAAGGCATTTTGACAGAGAGATCGAATATCCTGACGAACAGTTTGACCTGACTAAATTAAAATCTGATCACTTTTTGAAGCATTTTTAAGAATTTCCAATTCTTCTTTCAAACTGTGATTTTCCAAAACCAAGAATGCAAATTTTTTTTTATTACTTACATTCCTGCAAAACACATAGAAAAATATTAATTTTGTTTAATATCTCTCACATTTATGTTTAGGGTTTTAATTTTTTTGCAATGGCTGTACTATATAAAAAATCCATATACTGTTGTAAAACTATTTTAACATAACCTAAACTGTTGGAAAATTTAGAAACTATAAACAGAGTAAAATTTAGTTTGAAATGTTTGAAAACGTTTGACTCAAAGGTTATGATGTAATTATTTGAATCACTTATAAATACTATCATAATTTTAAAAAATCATCTAGAAAAAAAAAACCTACACGAATACACTTCTCGCGACTATTGGCCTAAATGCAAGTGGACAAGTGTACTGCGCACACATTTTATGTCATTTGACAGGAACTAGATATTAGAAGTGGCCGCCACGTGCGCAGCTCCAACGATCATAGTGTACCACATACATCTTTGTTTTGGCTTTATGGCTTTCTGTTTTGTAAGACAGCTGAGACAGCAAAAATAATATGATCAGGAAGAGAGAAGTTTTAGAGAACGTCTTGTAAGAAATTGTACTTATTATGGAAGTAAACGAAAGTGCTGAAACAGTTGTACGTATTTATTATTGAACATTAAAATGTGGCGACGAGTAGAGATCTTTTTCACCAGGGCGGTAGAAGTTTAGCAAGGTACTACCTGTGGACAAAGGACGAGGACTAAAAATGAGTGAAGTGAAATCGTATGTTAGTGCTGGGAACTTTGAACGATTTAGGCTTAAGGATGATGACTGGGAAATATGGTGTGAGCGGTTGGAACAGTAGGCCTACTACATAGCAAATGAAATTAAGGAAGGGTACCATGAACACCCATAGGGGTCTTTTCCAGTACACCAGACTTCCATATGGGGTGAAATCTTTCCCAGCCATTTTCCAGCGGACTATGGATCAGGTGCTCCAAGGTCTTCAAGGAGTGGTGTTTTTTCAAGACGACATTCTCATCACTGGCACCTCAAAGGAGGAGCACTGGAACAATTTGCTCAAGCTGTTGGAAAGACTGCGAGACTGCGGTTTCAAGGTAAACAAACGAAACTGTAAGTTTTTTCAGAAGAGTGTTCAGTTTTTAGGACATATTGTTGACAGTGATGGTCTGCATGCCTGTACAGACAAAGTGAGTGCTATTGTAGATGCTCCTGTCCCAGAGGACCATACACAGTTGAGGGCCTGGCTAGGGCTAGTAAATTATTATGCCAAGTTTCTGCCAAACCTTTCAATGCTGCTGGTCCCTCTGCATGAGCTGCTGAAGCAAGGGTGTGAATGGCACTGGTCTGAGAGCTGTGAGGGTGCCTTTGGAAAATTGAAGCAGCTAATGACTTCTTCCAGACTTGTAACACATTATGATGCAGCGTTGCCAGTGAAATTAGCATGTGACGCTTCGCGTTATGGTGTAGGAGCTGTAATTAGCCATGTTTTTCCAGAAAGGACAGAAAGACCCATTGCTTTTGCTTCTAGGACATTATCGAATGCTGAAAAGAAATACTCCCAGCTTGACAAAGAGGCTCTCGCCATCATTTTTTGGGGTAAAAAAGTTTTTTCAGTATCTGTATGGAAGGAAGTTTTTGTTGGTCACTGATCATCAGCCGCTTGTTCATATCCTCGGTGAACATGCCGGCATTCCTCAACTAGCTGCAAACCGATTACAACGATGGGTCGTTCTGTTGCAAGGGTTTGATTACACTGTTCAATATGTCAAGAGTGTACACAATGGGAATGCTGATGGTCTTTCTCGCTTGCCACTTTCAGTTGTAGGGCAGGAAGAAAAGGGTGAACAGTTCTCCTATTTACATGTTGGAGCGGCAGAATTTTTACCGTTCACACCAAAGGAGATTTGGCTGGCTACAGAAAGAGATGTTCTCCTCAGTAACGTTACCAGGTGTATTTGCGATGGCTGGGCTGGGAAGGTTGATGAAACACTTAAATCTTTTTTTTCCAAAAGATATGAACTCACTCTAGAACAAGGATGTCTGCTGTGGGGCCATTGTGTTGTTATACCAACAGTTTTGAGGGAAAGGGTGTTACAAGAGCTTCACACCAGCCATTTCGGTATCTGTAAGATGAAAGCGTTGGTCCGCTCTTATGTTTGGTGGCCGAAGATTGACACAGACTTGGAGAGGGTAGTTCAAAACTGTGATCCATGTTTGAGGGGGAAGTCTCTGCCAGAAAAATCAATTTTGTTGCCATGGACATGGCCCTGTAGACCATGGCAGTGGGTACATGTAGATATTGCAGGGCCATTTCATGGAAGGTTCTTTTTAGTACTGGTAGACAGTTTTTCCAAGTGGCCGGAAGTTAGGGAGTTGCCAAATGTTACATCGGAAGCAGTCTTGGATAAGCTACGTATTTGGTTTGCTACCTTTGGACTCCCAGAGCATATGGTTTCTGATAATGGGACACAGTTCTCGTCTGATGTTTTTTCACAGTTTTGTAAGCAAAACGGCATCAAACATACTTTCTCACCCCCTTACCATTCTTCCACTAATGGTTTTGCAGAAAATATGGTCAAAACCTTTAACCATAAGGTTAAAGCTCTTCTTCAGTCCAATGTGCCACTCAAACTTGCCCTGCCTAGATTTCTAATGACGTATCTTATTACACCCCATGCTGCTACAGGTGAAACTCCCAGTGATCTCATGTTTGGTAGAACAATTCGCAACAGACTCTCTCTCCTCACTCCTTCAGTGTCGCAACAGGTTGAGGCACACCAGCTGGCTTCAACTGTAATACATTCTTCACGTCGCACTGCCTCATTCGACGTTGGTACTTGTGTACAATATAGGGTTTATTCTCGCAAAGGGGAGGAATGGGAAAAAGGAGTTATAGTAGAAAAGTTGGGGCCTTTGACATATAAGGTGAAAGGAGCGCAAGGTACAGTTCATCGCCACGTTGACCAAATGTGGGCCTCAGTGCAGTCTCAGGCACAGACTCCTGAACCTGAAGAGCCAAGCACAAGTACACGTTGTGGTCAACGTAAAGAACAGCAGTACTCAAAGCAAGGCAATACAAAAGAGGATGACAGTGACAGTGATAGTGAGGTGGGTATTGTGAATAGATCAAGTTCTGATGTTGAAATAGACAGCAATGGGTTCAAAGGGTTTCCATGTGACACTGTAAATAAATCATGTACCCAGTCTTGAGCCTGTGCGGCGTTATCCTAAACGAATTAGAACCCCCAAGTGACTGATGTGTAGAGTGGATATTTTCATGTGACGGAACCATGTATGTACTTGTAAATAGCCCCACCAGTGGGGCAAACTGCTTATATTAGTGGGAGAGAAGTGTTGTATTATTGATATTCGTTAGTTGGCACTCCTGCACACTACACAGAGTGCAAGGACATGACATGATGGCGACCGGCCATGGTTAACGGATATGATGTTTTAAATGGTTAATGTATATTGAGTTAAATAAAGATTGCACAAACTGTAAATTTGCAAACCTAGAGGAAAACATACGGTATCAACTGGTATGTGGTGTTAGTGACATAGGTATCAAGAAACATCTGCTAAGTGAGCCAAATTTATCGTATGGGAAAGCTGTAAAGTTGGCAACAGCCTTTGAATCCTCATGTCGGGAAGTGTCGGAATTAACTAGTGCCAGTCAGGTAAAAAACAAAGACCTTGAAATTAACTACACGCAGGCACGTCGGCAAGCAATACAGAACTATAAAACTGGTGCTTCATCTCACAAACCAGCTAGGTCGTGTTTTGTTCGTGGCAGAACGAACCATATAGCATGCCAGTGCAAGTATAAAACCTACAACTGTAGAATGTGTGGTGTACAAGGACATTTGCAGGTTATATGCAAGAAAACAAGTTCTAGTGCAACTAAAATAAACAACAATGGTACAAAGAAAAGTCCAGGTTCAAGATACAAGCAGCAGCTCTATAACTCATTCAGAAGAGGGTTTAAGCAACGTCGAAGTGCAAGGGTGGGTAATCAAAACACAGGTAAGAGGCGAGGATACATTTGACTATTTTCTCCAGTTGCAGGATCCTGAAGAAAAATCATGCCAGGGTAATTCAAGCACTGAAGAATTCAGAGTACAAGTCAGGATCAATGAGGAACTGTTAGGGTTTGAAGTAGATAGTGGATCAAATGTTTCTGCAATTAGTGAGAAATTGTATGAGCAGAAGTTTATAGACACTTACAATTAATGAAACCAGAACATAACTTTAGAAGCTTTTCAGGTGACACTATTGAATGTGTTGGTATTATCGAAGTCATAGCTAAAATGGGTGTAAATGAAAGAGCAGTAACTCTTCATGTTATTAAAAAAGGGGGGGGGGGTAGACCCATTATTTAAAAGGAGGAAGGCCATGGATGAAAGCATTTCGGCTAACTATTAGCATGCACAATTTGGTTTCAGAAAGCATTTCGGCTAACTATTAGCACGCACAATTTGGTTTCAGAAAGCAGTCTAGTGACAAACCTAACCTCTAAGTATCCAGAAGTTTTTACTGACAAATTAGGATTATATAATAAGAGTAAGATTAAGTTACAGTTAACAGAAAATGCTAGACGTATATTCGTGCAACCTTATTCTATGCCGTATGCCCTCAAGGTTAAAGTAGAACAGGAAATTGCTAGGTTAGAAACTATGGGAGTTTTGAAGAAGATAGATCACTCAGAATGGGGAACACCCATTGTTCCGATTGTCAAAGGAAATGACTCTGTTAGAATTGCAGGCAACTATAAGATTACAGTAAACAAAAACTTGGTAGTTGACCGTTATCCAGTACCTAAAGTTGATGGATGATTTACTAAGTACATTAAATGGGGCGAAAAAATTTGTTAAGCTTGATTTGTCAAGGGCATATAATCAGGTTGAATTGAGTGTTGAAAGTAAACCATTGCTTAACATATCCATACACAAGGGTATATATGAATATCAAAGGCTCCTATATGGTGTAGCATCTGGACCAGGTTGGTTCCAGAGAGAAATGGAAAAAGTGTTGCAAGGCCTGCCAGGTACTGTAGTTTTCATTGATGATATATTCGTTAGTGGGAAAACTACAGAAGAAGTTCTTGAGAGAACTGAACAGGTCTTGAAACGCTTGCGGGAGTGTGGATTGACATTGCAAGTTAGTAAAAGTGAATTTCTGAAACCACAAGTGAATTTTCTGGGGTATGTTGTTGATGAACATGGATTCCATATGGATAATCAAAAGGTAGAAGCTATTTAAAATGCTCCGAGCCCTTGTAATGTAGAGAAGCTGCAATCGTTTTTAGGATCTGTTAACTACTATTCAAAATTTGTGCCCAACATGTCAATTGTTTTAAGACCCATGTACGACCTGCTGCAGAAGGATAGGAAATGGTTCTGGTCCAATGCATGTGAAGCAGCATTCAAAGAAATAAAAAAAATACTAACAGCTCAGGTTGTCTTAGCCCAATATGACCCAGAGTTACCAATGGTTCTATCTTGTGATGTAAGTAGCTATGGAGTGGGGGTTGAGCTGAGTCAAGTATGCAAGGATGGTAGGGAAAGACCGTTGTCATTTGCTTCAAGGTCTCTCACCCAGGCGGAAGGAAATTACTCCCAGGTTGAAAAGGAAGCATTGTCAATTATTTTTGGGATAAAAAAGTTCTATCAATACTTGTATGGTAGACTAGTCACCGACAACAAGCCGTTAATGTCCATATTTGGTCCTAAAAAGGGAATACCAACTATGGCAGCTAGTCGATTGAAAAGATGGGCTGTATTTCTATCTGGTTTTGATTACTCACTCAGGTTAGTCTCATCAAAAGGAAATAGGGCAGACTTTTTATCGAGATTGCCTTGCCCTTAAAGAACAAGATGCAGAGTCTGCTTGAAGCAGATAACTCATCCTACATACACTTTATTGCTAGTGAGGTCCCGGTAGTAACAGTACAAGAGGTAGAGAATGAATCTCGGCAGGATGAAATACTCAAGAAAGTAGTTCAGTATGTTAAGTATGGCTGGCCTGACCACCATCTACCAGATGTCTTTGCACCCTATGTTAGTAAACAAAATGAGTTGACAGTAGTAGGACACTGCCTTATGTGGGGTCAAAGGTTAGGATTCCCAAGAAATTACGCAGTGTGTTATTGTCAGTCTTACATTCTACCCACATGGGTATGGTGAAGTCCAAGAGTTTGGCAAGATCCTATTTTTGGTGGCCATCCTTAGATAAAGACATTGAAATTCAAGTCAGGTCGTGTGAGGCATGTAGACAGATGCAGCCGAATCCCCCAAAAGCAGAACTGAGTCCACGGACATGGCCATCTGGACCAAACAAACGACTCCATGCAGACTTTTGCAGACCCATACAAGGCAAGATGTTCGTAATCATTCTGGATGCGTATTCAAAATGGGTGGATGTGTTCCAAATGGACAACATTACATCTTCGAAAACTGTCACTGCATTTAGACAGTACTTTTGCAATTGGGGCTTACCAATTGTAATTGTCACAGATAATGGAGCTAGCTTCATGTCGGAGGAGTTTCAAAAGTTCATGCGGGAGAATGGAGTAAGGCACATTACTACCGCGGTGTATACACCACATTCAAACGGACCTGCCAAAAATGCAGTTAAAACTTTCAAGGCAAGTTTTAAGAAACAGCTGTGGGTTGGTGGAAATTCAACAACAGTAATACAAAAATTTTTGTTAATGTACCGTGTCACGCCGCATGCTACAATAGAATGTTCCCCAGCTGAACTGCATCTAGGACGCAAACTGAGGACAAGGTTTGATGTATTATTACCGAACAGGGAGACCACAGTAGAACAGAAACAGGCAATGCAGTCCAAGTACCATGGACGTGGTAGGCAAAACACATTTGCTGTGGGTCAAAAGGTTTATGTAAAATACTTTACGGCCAGAACTGTTCAGTGGGTTCCGGCAGTTATTGTTGAAAAGTTAGGTAAGGTGATGTTTGTGGTGGAAACAACTGACAGAAAAAGGTGGAAGCGTCACCTGAACCAAATTGTTAGGGCAGGGGATGAGTCAAACAAATTTGTACCACATTTGCAATCCCACAGGCAATAAACTGAGAAGGTTGCCCAAAGTCCCAAGTTAGATGGGGGAGGAAGTTATGAGAATGAGTGGCTAGTTGGAAGGGAAGACTAGGGGGAAAATCAGGGTTTAAAAGATAGGGAGGAACAATTCCTAGGTTTTGATAGTTCACAAACGAAACCGAGGAATACAGATGAGCTACTAGAGTGTGATGTTTCTGTTTGGCAAAGTAGTCATAAACCAACACCAGAAACTGCAGTGAGGATATCACAACGAAGCAAAAGAACCAGAGAAATATTAGATTTATAAAAATAGTAATATAGAGGGTAACTTAAAAAAAAAATGTAATAGTGTAATTGAAATTGTTACTAGAAATAGAAATAAGTTACTTAGAACTTGTGCTTGGTTTTCAAAAAATAGTTTATAAAATTAAGTGTTTAATTAAGGAGGAAGAGTGTGGTATATTTAGAATTATAAGGTTGTCAGCAGTGTGTGTTGGCGCCAGAAAAAGACAGCAAAAATAATATCAGGAGGAGAGAAGTTTTAGAGAACGTCTTGTAAGAAATTGTTATTATTATGGAAGTAAACAAAAGTGCTGAAACAGTTGTACGTATTTATTATTGAACATTACATATAGAAACTTTACTAATTATGTCTCCTAGTGAAGAAAAATTAAAATAAGTCAATTATAATTAATGGTGGTACCCAGGCACCTGCTTTATGCACGTCTATGGCTGTCAAAGTTGTAACGGTAATGTGTTTACTCGCTTATTCATATTTGATCCAACCTAAAAGTATGTAGCTTGTCTTTAACAGCTGCAAATTGTTTTAGCAATTTGGATATTACATTCCAAACATTTTGTGCATTTTCGTTACAACTTGAACACACATTACAAAAAAGTAATACAAATCCTCTTTTCCCGATTATAACGTTTTTTATGCACTCATTAACTAAAATATAATAATATGAGATATTGAAAATCATTTGTAGAAATATAGCTACTGATTCCAATTACAGCGTATTGATATTCATAATCAGCGGTATCAAATCGACAAAATATGAAAGTCTTGCTTTTATGTTGATTTGAGCCCATAAATGTCCCGCTCATGGAGTGCGCTGACTTTGTTTCAGCATGCTCACTCACGCATGCTTCAATATATTGGTATGTAGTTTAGCTCAAAACATAAAAAATTAATGTGTCTTCAACATTTATCAAGACAATTTTTCGATTCCCGCCCGCAATTTTTTATGAATTCCGTCACAATATTGATGTTCATAAAACACAATTTCAAAAAATGTTTTCATTAGTAAATTTTCAAATGATCCCTTAGTACAATTTAAATAAATTATGTATTTATTTATTCAGTGTTTCAAGACACACAAAATCCTGTTCGTAGAATTAAAAAATATTTAATAGGAAATAAACTATGCCTACTTAAAGGCGAAGTGGTGAGATAACTGAACTGCCCTCTTTGGACGCCATTTTGAGACAGAAAGCTACCGATTTCAATGTCCGCGTATCAATATTCGTAATCAGTGGGATCAAATTGACAAAACACAAGTCTTAGCTTTATGTTCGAAGTGAACCTGTTCTCTTGAAAAGTGGGGTCTGGTTCATAGATTATCGACCCCCGTTGGCGCCGTGATAATCGGAGAGCAGTGTAAGCTAATATAGCAGCGGAAAGAGCAAAGAGGTTTGCGTACATTGTGCCGCTCATGTACTAACATCCATTTAATAAATTTTGAACAGGTGACACTATTTTTTACAGGAGTTTACATCTATAGGCTACGTAAGTAAAGACTGTGAATTATTAAAATAAACAGTATTAGGTTACATATTCTGATATTAAAAGTTGATTGTTAGTGTTATTGTTTAATATAAACTTCAAAATATCATATATTGTAAATAAATTTAAATTTAAAAAATATTAGTTAAAATTTTTGTTCTAATTTTTTGAAGATGATCTGCCAAATCACTGTACTTAACAAACCTGTTTGTCTTCAATGTAGTAGCTGTTGTGTAAATAATTGCCTCAGTTCTTATTTACATACAGTAATTCATTTGTATTTGCAAGGGGTTAGGTTCTTCGGAAATTGTGTGGATAGTGAAATAACGAATATTGAGACCAGAAACATATGGGTAAAATAAGGTTAAGTTCCCAGAATCTTATTTCACCACATTTTAGATTAAAATTAAGTACACATGGTCCTAATAATGTGTTTAATATAAGCAATTACGTGTTGTCTTGTTACCAAAAAGAAATTAAATTATCACAATTCATTAAATACATTTAAAAAGTACACAAACAATTAATTAATTGTTACATCTAATGAGGTTATGAGGTGAAAGAGGGAGGCAGGGATTAGAGTAGATGAATCATCTCTTCCCTCTTTCAGTTATTTCCCCTCCTGTCATTATCTTCCTCCATGCTCATTAGGTCATCGATAATGCTGTTTTCCAACTCCAACTGTGTATCACTTGAGCAACCAAGTGTAAGGTTTTTCAACCAGCGGTGAACTTGTAAAAATCTGTGTCAGTGTTGTGTGGCTAGCCTGACATTTGAAATCTTTTATAACTTAGACGTGCGGAAGTAGTGCAGACTCAACTGATCTTGTCAGTAGTCAATGTCTTCTCTCATATACTCAAAACCTTCACCCCAAACTCCTCAGCCAAGCTCACAATGTCTTTCACTACATAAGCTTCGTCAGCAACTTTCCTAGTTGTAACACATTCTTCCCACAGGTTTTTCCAACGGGTATTAATGGTTGGTTAAGAGATGTCTTCCCATACAGCCCGGAATAAAATCTTTGTAACATCAATGTTCATTTTCTTCTCATACTCTGCCATTGTTAATGACCCATCAGTAAAATGTCTATGACAGGCAGCTTTATACACATTTCTTGTGTGGTAGCGCTTAAATGACTTGATTATCCCTTGATCTAATGGCATAAATACAACTTCAGTATTGGGAAGGGCATTTTGAATTTATTCCATACAGTGCATAGGAGCATTTTTCAGTGTCGATGAAAACTTAAACTCACGTTCTTAGATGAAAGATTGTCAGCTTCTGGGACTTAATAATTCGTAAACAAGTAAATCATTACCCTAACATCCATGCATTCCTATTAGCATGCCAGTAAACTGGCAATCGGCTCTTGTCTTTGCCTTTGACAGAGGGTTTTCTGCTATGTACCCTAATAAAGTCTTGCATTTCTTGCATTTGTAGTCCTTCTTAGCATTAGAGGCCAACAATAAAGTTGCACATACTTTACACACCATTGAATGTGTCACAGTGATATCAATATATCTGTATATTGATTTGATGTGCGTCATTTGGTAGCAGCGATGGTCAGCAGTATGATAAACATGCCAGGTACAGGAGCTGCAATATCATACAGATGTGATATGTTGTGTGTTTGAATTAAGCAATAAAAAACAGTAAATTCACAAATTATACTTGTGAATATTGAAAAAAAGGTTATGATAATTTTCATCAGAATATGCGAGTAGCAAATACTGAGTAGAATATGGAAGGATTACTGTAATAAAACTTGGTTGATTTGATAACTGATATATAATTTATATATAACTAGAAGAATTAAATTTAATTCCCAAGGTCAGTGTATAAAATACAATTATTCCATTAGATGCAATATTGATTCCTCAGATGGCTACTGTTAATTACATTTGAAGTTTCAGTGAAAATGTAAATTTACTGATCCTTTTGCTTCTTTTTCAGAATAAGGTGAATATCAGAGACCAGTTGCCTAAATATTTGGAAGGAGATATCAAATTCCTGACGACACAATGTGTTGTTATTGAAGTTGAGAAGCTTGGTATGACAAAGTTTTAGTTCTGTGTTACATGTAATGCATTACGAAATTGTTGAGTTAGCTATTTAGTACACAGTATATTACGGTAATCTGTAGAAGGAAACAAAATTTTTCGTCATACAAGTTACAGCTATAGTTGGTGTTGTCACAAACTGGACTAGCTCTCACTGTTGAATCTCGTACTTATACTCTTGCTGCACTTGTGTTGCCAATTGTCGCAGGCCAAACTCATACATGTACTTTTACCAATTTATTTTTTTGATAAACTTAGGTTGTGCTATCTAAATTCAGTTAAGGTTAATTTGGATGTTATACAACAAGACTACTGCTTTAACTAAAACTATTATGCATCACTATGAAAGAAATTAAAATAGTTTGATTCTAATTCTTGATATTTTTTTAAAGTTTTGAACAAAGTTCCACAATTCCTTCACAGCATTGCAATACCCAAATCAATTGTTTGGGGCACTCAGGAACTTGCAATTTAAAAAATAGGCTGAATAAATATCTTGAAACATATTGAAGAGAATAAATTTAGCATAGATGAAGTCCAAACTAGGATCATAAAGTTCCCACATCTTAATAAGCAAAAGAAGAATACTGGGTGTTGAAAACCACGCCCAGATGCCCTAATGACCACATACACAGGCGGAAGAAACAATTTAGTAGAGTTCAAACGAGTCCAAAATTGGTTTCAAAGAAATAACGACCGTGGGCGTTACCTGTGCATGTTAAGTTACCACTCGAATTAATTTCTCAACATTCTTGGGCTGAGCCACTCTCTTTTGATTTGTATATATACATTACTTTGGTTAATATAATTTATTCTATTGATTTTATATTGATTTTTATTGAGAGTTTGGTTTGTTAGTTTCTTTTTTTGTGTGTGTTCTCTTCTTGTTTAAAATCAATCACTTGTTTCTATCCCGGTGAGCCGACTCCTCTCTTTGCTCCTTACCCACGTGTTGGTAGAACTCCGCCGCATGCGCATGGAGGCGGGGAGAGGGAGGAAGGCGGAGAGGAGGGTTCGGGTGGGGAGGCAGGCGGTGCGTGGGCGAGAGAGTAGTATCGGCCGAGCCTCAGAGCTAGTTGGAGACATGCCCTATGGTTGCGAGAGCCGAGTTGATTCCGGCTCCGTTTCGAGTGAGGCGGCAATTTCCATGGTTCATCATAACCATGATTCAGAACTTCGGGGTTTGCTGACGTTGGAGGCAACCAGGGTAGAGGATTGGACAAGGTATGGTTGTAAAAGTGGAAGAGTCCCTTTTAACGACGTTTTCAAATGAACCGATGGGCCTGTTTGGTGCTCCATTCCTTCTTCGTGATATTGAAATACAAGAGCTTTGTGTGGGAGTAACACGTAGGAAATAATTGAATTTTGGAGTGTATTTAAACTAGTTTAGCGGCACGATTGGACGAAGTTTAATCACCTTAGAATTGAACTATTGAACTGTGCAATTAGGGGAACTTTGTATTTAGTTTAAACTTTTATCGGCTTCAAGCACGATTGTATTCGTCAAATTATTGAATTTTGTAAAGAGTGTAATTTGATTTTATTGAAAGTGTGTTTTAGAATGTTTTTGAAATTAAATAATAGGGGCGCATGCACACATTTATGCCCGGGATCCGTTAAATTGAATGTATTGGTTATTTCCCAATGAATGTATCTATGTTAAGGTTATTATGTGAGATTGGGGACTTATTGCGAAGGAATCAATTACATGTGAGAATCGCGTCACGAGTCAAATTTAGAATTGATAAAAGGTAAACGACGGAGTCGTGTTAAGTGGTGAGTAATTTTTTTGTTGGACCGCATCTGCCTTTCCCACACCTTATGAGGGGCTCCGAGGAGGGGATTTTCTGCCACATTGTTTTTGGAGTTACGAGCCATTCACTCCTGGCAGATTGTAGCCCGGGCAGAGGGCGTGTGTCATAGAAGGGAGTAGTGGTTCAAACTGCGTCACTCTGCTCCGTTTTCGGAGCTATAGAGTGTGTTAGGTGTGGTGTATAGGACCGGTAGTTGTGTTTGGAATAACACCATGGCATTTTACACGAGTTTCCTACATAAACTTTCCAAAGTAGAGCTGCAGGCGTTCCTAGACAAATGCAACAGGGAATAGAATGACGAGGAAACGCCGGCAGACCTGCGTAAAAAGACTGTTGCGGCTTTTAAAGCTCAAGAGAAAATGGGAGAATCGTCAACGTTCCGCCGGAAATGGAGGCGGAAGTTGATCATAAATACGACAAGCGATTATTTAGGGAGGCATTGAAGGATATTCCGCATTTGTCGGAAATGGATGCGGAGGTTGTACTATCGTATGTAATTGAGGCTACTCGGGTGTGCAAGTTGGACTTGGTTCCGCAGGAAGCATTCATGCACGCTCTAGCCACAAAATGTGGTGGTCCTTTTTGACCTTTCATTCAGGAAAGTCTTGTTCAACAAAAAGAGAACAATTTTGGCAGTTTCAGGGAACGATTGTTAGAGTATGTCCTACCCCCCAGTGTGAGGAGGAGGTGTAAAGAGAAATATGTTGAGCGGTTTCAACGCCCGCAAGAGTCCATGCACCATTTTGTAGAATCAGTGGTGACGTACGAACAGGCTTTAGGGCTTAACATGCGGGAAGGTGATTTGGTTGGTTTGATCTTAGATAATTTGGCCCCTGGAGTACGGGAACTTTGTGTGTTGATACATGCGCTGACTTCTATTTTAGATTTGAGGCGGTTAGCAGTTGAAGTTGGACGTAAACAACAAAAGGGGGAGTATGAAAGGGCCATGGGCGAAAGAGGGGTAAGTGGGAAAAGTTCAAGTAGTGAGGTTGGCAGTAAAGGGATTGCGAAAACACGTATGTTGGGGGTAGCAACTTCTGAGGATATTGAAAGGGGAAGCAGAATTAACCTACGTTGTGTTAACTGTGGTAAGAGAGGGCATGGGATTAGAGATTGTGAACGGGTTATAGTCTTACGAGAGCAGCCGTCCCTGCTTTCGGTGCAATAAAAAGGGACACTTCGCTTCCTCATGCCTGGGAAACTAATAAGGGTTTGCCGAAGGCGTGGTAAGGTGAGCCCTAAAGAACTGTTACCGCACTCTTTAAAAAAAAATTATAAGAAATGAGAGTGCCAAGGGATTGGCACAATTGCATTAATCGATACTGGTTCCACGTCATGCCTCGTTAATGAAGCATGGTGGCATGAATTGCAGAAAGGGGATAAAAAATTGGACTGGCAACGACAAGCGACTTTTCAATCGATTGTGTTAGCAAATGGGAGTATGGTACAATGCCGTGAGAAAGTGCGGCTGCACGTAAAATTCAAAGAATTCTCTTGGGAACAAGATTTTGGGATTATCCCGGGCCTGTGTGTTAATATGGTGTTGGGATTAGATTTTCTCAGTAACACCCGTCTCTGTGTTGACTTGTCTAAGGGTGAGTAAGTGTTTGGGGTTTAATGTGAGGCGTTAAGCGTCATTATTACAAGGTCCCAGTCGCTTTGCTTTGGTGATAGGGGATAAAATAGTTAAGAATGAAGATTTGGAAAAATTGTGTAAGGATTTTGGAGACGTCATAACTGACAAAATTAGAAAATGTGATGTCCGTCCTTATTGGTTTCGGTTGAAAGATGATACTCATATTCTGAGTAAGCCATTCCCTTGTTCGCCGCCCAAAACGGCAGTCTTTTGCCAATTAGTAGACAAACTATCAAATGCCGAGGTAATCCGACATTCAAAGTCAGAGTTTTCGGCTCCAGGATTTTTGGTAAGGAAACCTGATGTTGGGGGCTTTAGATTAGTTGTCAATGATTCTGCCCTTAATAAAAGCATTAATTTGGACCCGTACCCGTTGCCCACAATGGAATGTGCTCTGCAATATTTGGGTAAGGCTCGCTACTTTTCGGTGTTGGATTTGAATAATAGTTTTTTTCAAATAGCATTGCATCCTGATTGCTGAAAATTCACCGCCTTCAACACCCCTTGGGGTCACTACGAATTTAATAGAGTACCCATGGGTGCCAACTTTGACAGCCAAGCGTTGTCTAGAGTCTTGGATGAACTTTTGAGTGAAGTAAAATATGACTTTGTTTTTAATTATGTGGATGACCTTATCATTTACAGTGTGGATTGGGAGTCGCATCTCAGGCACCTCAGTATCGTTCTGGAAAAATTGCGTCGGGCTGGGTTGATGGTTAATCCAAGGAAGGTTAAGTTGGGGTCGGAAAGTGTGTGCTTTCTAGGATATATCATAAGAAATGGCAAGTTGGAAATGGACCCTGAAAGAATTGCCCCCATCATTAATTTTCCGGTTCTCAAAAACTTGAAAGGAGTGCAGAGGTTCATGGGTATGGTGGGTATCAAGCACGATTCGTCCCGGATTTGGCGGAAATAGTTGCACCCTTAAATAGCTTAAAAAGGAAAGACGTTCACTTTAAGTGGGGGAAAGAACAGCAGCAGGCTTTTGATAAGCTTAAGTCTGTTCTCTGTAAACATCTGGGATTAGGATTGCCCTGGTTTGATAAGAGATTCATTCTACACACAGACGCATCGAGCGTAGCCTTGGGGGCCGTGCTAAGCCAAAGAATAGAGGAAAAGCCTGGTAGCCCACTGGTGCCTGTGGCATATGCGAGTAGGGCCCTTACTGAATCAGAGCGTAAAATAGGAATTTATGAGGAGGAGGCTTTAGCCTGTCTCTTTGGCATGGAGAAATTCCAGAGTTATCTAGATAGCCAAGAATTTGATCTCTATACGGACAATCAAGCACTCAGCTGGTTACTAGGCCATCCTCACCAATTGGGCAAATTGGGTAGATGGGTCCTTAGGTTAACCCGTTTCAATTTTAAAGTACATCATATTAGTGGGAAGTTACACCTGATTGCAGATGCTCTATCCCGCTTGTACGATCCAGAGTAGTTTAATCAACTGGAGGGAAAAGGCGTGGTGTAAGAACTTGCCTTTATGTACAACTGCCCGGAGTCTTTTGTGGCGATGAAAGACCAAACATGTATTGAAATTAGGAAAAAACTAAGGGTGGATCCCTCCTTGCCATTTATGGTTAAGGATAATGTTTTGTATTTCACCGGAAAAAACAAACGGGGTAAAAGGGTCATCGCCCCAGAGTGTACCCACTCTATGTTGTTGAAATATTTTCATGATTCGCCATTTGGCGGACAGTAAAAGGGTCATCGCCCCAGAGTGTACCCACTCTATGTTGTTGAAATATTTTCATGATTCGCCATTTGGCGGACACTTAGGAGTAGATAAAACTATCCATAAAATTAGCAGGGAGTTTTATTGGTCTGGTCTTCGTGAAGACGTGAAACAGTATGTGCGATCTTGTGAGGAGTGCCAAAGGTTTAAAGCTCCCCGCCTGGAGAAAGTGGGCCTTCACTCTGTGAAAGTGTTGGATATATTTGGTTCATATGGATATATTTGGTCCCTTGGTTAGGTCCCGCGGAGGAAATGTCCCCATTTTGGCTTTGGTAGACACCATTTCTAAGTTTTCTTTTCTTTTGCTGATAAAGAATTTGAAGACAAAAGCTATAATCAAAGCCTTAATTGGATCAGTGAAGCAATTGTTTGCCCCCCCCCCCCCCCCAATGAAATAGTGACTGATAACGCTGCGTCGTTTCGTTCGCAGGAATTTGCGGACAAGTGTTTTTTATGGGGCATTAAACATATTTTTTCTAGCCCCTATTTCCCGAAAGGAAACCAAGTAGAACAGTTGAACCGAAATTTAAAGGCAGCTCTGGCCATATTTTGTCATCTGATGAATTCGGCTTGGGATGAAGACCTTCCCTGGGTTAATTTAGGTTTTAATACGTCTCACCACTCCTCTATTGATGAATCGCCGAGTATCCCCTTTTTGGGAAGAGTCCTTTCACATCCGCTCTTAAATGTGTGGGGTGCGCCTCCTTTGGAGGCTCCATACAATGATGCTGAACGTAGGGTCATTTTTAAACACGTTCGGGAACACTTGGAGAAGGCTCAACGAGCGGTAGCTTCTCGGTATGATCAGGGGCGTATTCCTACCCCTTTTCATCTGGGAGATTTCGTGTGGTGTCGGGTCTTCCACCATTCTGATCTAGCGCACAAGGTGTCTGCAAAATTATCCCCGCGATATTCGGGCCCCTTCTATGTGGAAAAGGAATTTGGGCCAAATGCCATGCTGCTACGTCTGTGTTCTGATGAATCTGTTGAAAGAAAGGTTCACATCTCCCATTTAAGGCCGTATGAGAAACGTGTTGACTCCTGATTGGATTCATGTATTGAGAGGTGAATAAGGTTGGTTTCTAAAGTGTAAAATGTCCTATTGTATATCTTTGGAGCACAAAGCAGAGCCTTGCGCGAGGGCTTTATTAGTAACTCACTGAGGGTTTGGATTGTTTCTTCCTTTTACCCCGCCTTCATGAGCGCCTATCCCTTTTCTTTTCCTTTTTCTCCTTGGGTCGCCTTATCCAATTTCCCCCGAGATTAGTTGAATATCTGTGGGGATATTTTAGAGCCAGAGGTTTTTGGCTTGGATTTTGAAAGAGTGGGGCTCGTGCCGGTCCTCTATGCCCAATTTGTGAACATCTTCAAGGGGTAGCAGTACTGCGTAACCCCCTCCCCTTTGGGCGGGGAGGGGAAGGGCCGACTTCCTCCTCGCTGGATCTTATGCACTGAGTGAAAGGGAAGAATCGGAGGAGCCAACTGATTGAGAGGCCGCGGAGCCGTCGGGGGTCTGGGGCTTGATCACCCCCTGGTTTCTGTTTGCTTCATTGGTTCTCCAGTGGAAGCGTGCTGAGCTTTTTGATGCAGCCTGGCTGGTGTGGCTTATGATTTTCTCCGGTTTGGAGGATAGGGTGATTTTTAGGGGACGGGGATTGAGCCACTCTCTTTTGTTTTTCTATATATACATTACTTTGGTTATTATAATTTATTCAATTGACTTTATATTGATTTTTATTAAGAGTTTGGTTTGTTAGTTTATTTTTTTGAGTGTGTTATCTTCCTGTTTAAAATCAATCCTTTGTTTTCATCCTGATGAGCCGACTCCTCTCTTTGCTCCTTACCCACGTGTTGGTAGAACTCCGGCGCATGCGCATGGAGGCTGGGAGAGGGAGGATGGCGGAGAGGGGGGTGCGGGTGGGGAGGCAGGCAGTGCGTGGGCGAGAGAGTAGTATCGGCCGAGCGTCAGAACTAGTTGGAGACGTGCCCTATGGTTGCGAGAGCCGAATTGATTCCGGCTCCGTTTCGAGTGATTATCTGCCAGTGGAGGCGGCAAGTTCCATGGTTCATCATAACCATGATTCAGAACTTCGGGGTTTGCTGACGTTGGAGGCAACCAGGGTAGAGGATTGTACAAGGTATGGTTGTAAAAGTGGAAGAGTCCCTTTTAATGACGTTTTCGAATGAACTGATGGGCCTGTTTGGTGCTCCATTCCTTCTTCGTGATATTGAAATACAAGAGCTTTGTGTGGGAGTAACACGTAGGAAATAATTGAATTTTGGAGTGTATTTAAACTAGTTTAGCGGCACAATTGGATGAAGTTTAATCCCCTTAGGATTGAACTATTGAACTGTGCAATTTGGGGAACTTTGTATTTAGTTTAAACTTTTATCGGCTTCAAGCACGATTGTATTCGTCAAATTATCAAATTTTGTAAAGAGTGTAGCTTTGATTTTATTGAAAGTGTGTTTTAGAATGTTTTTGAAATTAAATAATAGGGGCGCATGCACACATTTATGCCCGGGATCCGTTAAATTGAATGTATTGGTTATTTCCCAATGAATGTATCTATGTAAAGGTTATTATGTGAGATTGGGGACTTATTGTGAAGGAATTAATTACATGTGAGAATCCCGTCACAAGTCAAATTTAGAATTTTAAAATTTATTATTTTCAGTTTTAGCATTTTTTTATAATTCAAATAATTTGTATTCTTTAATTTTATGAGCATGTCATTGTAGCCAGCAATGTCTTTATCCACTGTGATTTTTTTGAGTTTGGTATATCAGTTGGTTTTAGTGTAGTCGTTAAAACGGAAACATACAAAATATGACTTTAACAAGCAATTAAGCGAAAACTATGAGAGAGAAAAAAATTTCATAAGAGCCAAATTTAGTCACATTTAGTGTCTAAAATTAAGAAAAAAAAATATCTGGTACAAATAAAAAATAAAAAATGGTGATGACAGTTGCGGTAGACAGCGCCCTTAACATCTCTGTCACAAGTTAAAAAACAAAAAAATAGTCTGTGTTTGGCCTCCTCCGACATACATATTACCTTATAAAAAAAAGCCACCCTCAGGTGCTTAAAAACTGGTTCTATGTGCGTCCATTGGTCAACGGCGGGACACTTGCTCTTCTTAACTCAAAGAACAAAATTACTTACTTGCCAACGCATGGCTACAAAAAACAGATTCAACCGAAACCAGCTAGTTTCAAAAGCAATTCACTCTTAGTTACTCAATTATCTTAATTAAACAATATCAAATTCTCATTAACTCTCACAGTGACTACTCATAACCTTAGTGCTCAGCACACAAAGTGTATTTATATCCACTGTAAATTCAAGAAAACAACATTACTCAGGTGTGGTCCTGCCTGGCAACCATTTCCCATGAGTGTAAACAAACAATGTCATTAGTAAAACAAACTTATCAAAACATAACAAGATTAAGACAAAATAATTACTTGAAACATTAAAGATACCATGTGTATGTGTTGTTCGATAGGAATTGTAGCACGAAAGGCTGTACAGTGAACCCTCAATAACTCGGATTTCGGATAGCTCGAAAAAAAAAAAAAAAATCTTAAGAAAATTGTGTCTGCCTCATTTCAATCCATCATGTTTTATTTAAAAACAGTATTAAGCTTTAAATGCAAGGGCTCATCGCTACTTAGGCTTTAATGATCCCACCGTAAAATATCTGGCAAGTTCCGTGTGGTTAAATGTTGCTAGCGAGGCGCGCGAGTGGAGATACTACTCAGCAGGCCGACCTCGCTTCTTGGTTTTACCTCCCTCTTCACCGCGCGAACCACACACGTACGTGCGTCATAAATAAACATTTCAGTAAGATGCTGGTGAATTGGACGGTAACTACAGGTCACAACGGCACCTAAAGGGAAATTTATTTTGTTCTTGTATGTGCGATAAATTCAAGATTGCAAAACAATTTGTTCCGGACATTAATAAAAAAAATTAAAAGCAATTGGTTTGCATTGCAATGTAGGCAAGGTGGTGAGAGGGTTTTACGGCCCTTTAACGACGTCTTACAAGCCGATGAGGATGAAGTGAGGTGAAAGAACAATACAACATTCATGCACAAGCAAGGATTTGAACCCAGGGCCTCTCGCACCGTAAACTGGCGCCGAACCCACTACGCTAGAGGCGATATCGAAAAATCCAGGGCTTAATAAATTATAAAAAAAGGGGGGGGGGGCAGAAAGGTGTTTTGCCCCGGGTCACACACTCTAGCTCGCTTTTGAACAAGTTAAATTATTAAAATGAATGGGCTTTTATTGAGTTTCCATTAATGATGATGGTATCTGTGAAATTTGTTTTAAGTATAAAGTGTGTGTCACTGATCTATGACGATGTAGCCAAGGTAAGATAGTACGGAGGGAGACCTACAAGCGCACATTATCACTTCAACCACGGCCGTGACTTCAACTAAACAAAAAAAAAAAAGGCTGTAAGGTAGACTGAGATTTACGTTGCTCCTGGCTTCGTATTCTAACAAAGAGGCCCTAGAAAAAAACATTTTCTCGTAGGAAACGTTTGAAATGGTTGAATGATACATATCTGGAAGAGACGGTACAAGAGAGATTGTGGTGTGATGTGTAGAACTGCAAGCTGCAGCTGACAAACTGACTAATCTCATTTCTGTTACATAAAGTAATTTAGACACTTGTCCGATACGTAACAATTCATGGTATTAAATGCATTTCTTAATATTTTTTGTGCATTACTTTTGGTTGTTTTTACTCCCATTTAACTCAGTTGAACATGATTATAGAGTTTTATTGCTTTTTAGTGTGACAACTTACGTAAGAATAAAGCTGTAAATTACATGTTTTATGATTTAGTTTATATGCATAAAATTAAATTAAAAAAAGTGTTAAAATGAGTTCACATATTTCTGTACAGTGATCCAAAAGGATTGTTAATTACAGTACCGTATCTGCTCTCGTATAAGAGGAAAATTATTTTTGTGTCTTCGGAACTCTGTAGGAGGTGAGCGTAATTATCAGGCTAGCAGCTGGCTGCAGACACTGTGTACTGTGACATGCTGATGTTATGCAGTTTTTCACGTAAACTTCTGGTGAGTTGCGTGTGGTCACATGCGGTGTTTGTATTACTGTTGAGACTGTACCAGTTGACCTTGACTACTTCCGTTCGCACTCTACCTCCCTAGCTTATCTCTCACACACACATGCATGCACATAGACTGTCGCCAGCCAGACGAGAGAAGGGGGTGAGAACTTTTATGTGGTAGAATGGTGCCTTGGTGCCAGCTTCTAGTGCAGATAAAAAAAGATCTGCCAGAAGTAGCATAAAAAATAAATAAAACATTCTCATTACACAAACACTCCAAAACCTGTATCATTTTCTTCCTCCCCCCTGATTACATAATTCATACATGTATGTCCCTTTCGGTGAATTTACCCCTTTGAAGAAATCCTGTGTTTACATAAATTTGTTACATCCTCATCAGTGTTTACCATTCTGTTATCTGTTTTTTTGATATCCACTATCCCCATTTGTTTGGTTTTCTACCCCCCCTCCCCTGCTGTTCCATCATTTTTATTACCAGTACTTTGAGTACTTTGCCCTCCGTACTTGACCTGCTTGGTCTGTACCTCATTTACCTGTGTTTGCAAAATCAGTTGTGTTTGTTCCACATAATTTACCCTGTTTTCACATTCAATTTGTTTTGTACCTGCCAATATTTATTTTACTGTTTCCTGATATTTATTTTCTAAAATTTTTATTTTTCCTTCCCTTGGGTATCAATCTTAGTGTCCAAATTCTCTAACATTTCTCTGACTTGTTCCTGAAGCGCCTTACCCTGATTCTTTAGTTCCATTCCTTGATTGTTAACATGTTCTTTAGGTTCACCCATTATTTCAGTTAATTTAGATTCAAATTTAGCACCCAACTCCTGTAATAAAAAAATTATGTTTTGATTTTGACTACTTTCCAAAATCCCTTCATTTGATGAAGAATTAGGTGAATTTGGTGGGTTATCAAAACCCTTAAACACTTTGTCGTCACTCATACTGTGATTTTAGACTAACAAAACAAAACTTAACACTTACAACCCAAATACCTTTTTCATTACACTTTACAATGTTGAACACAAATTTAACAAAAATTACTGTCTAACAATGACTTGCGATTTGCGACGTATCCTTCAGTGTTCTCTGCCACGCCATCCTCGGGTTTGTAGCTCTTCTCTGGGCCTGCTTCGGTTTCCTCGGTACTTCCACACACAGCCCACGGTCGTCTCCTTGCAGAAACAGCCGTCCTCGTGGTGTTTCAATTCCTCAGTCACCGTCGCACCCGCCGTGTTGGGCTGCCAGTTCTCACAAACCAGACTAGCTCTCACTGTCGAATCTCGTACTCTTACTCTTGCTGCACTTGGGTTGTCAGTTGTCGCAGGCCAAACTCGTACATGTACTTATACCAATTTTTTTTGCGATAACCTTAGGTTGTGCTATCCAAATTCAGTTAAGGTTAATTTGGATGTTATACAACAAGACTACTGTGTTAACCAAAACTATGCATCACTATGAAAGAAATTAAAACGGTTTGACTCCTATTCTTGATTTATTTTTTGAAAGTTTCAAACAAAGTTTCAAAATTCCTTCACAGCATTGCAATACACAAATCAATTGCTTGGGGCACTCAGGAACTTGCAATTTAAAGAATAGGCTGATAAAAAAAAGTCTTGAAACAAACTGAAGAGAATAAATTTAGCACCGATGAAGTCCAAACTAGGATCATAAAGTTCCCACATCTTAATAAGCAAAAGAAGAATACTGGGTGTTGAAAACCACGCCCAGACGCCCTAATGGCCACATACACAGGTGGAAGAAACAATTTAGTAGAGTTCAAACAATCCAAAATTGGTTTGAAAGAAATAACGACAGTGGGCATTACCTGTGCATGTTAAGTTGCCACTCCAATTGATTTCTCAACATACTTGGGCTCCAGCCCTACACAAGTTTCTTCATTATTTTCTACACTGATTTCTTCATTATTTTCTTTTCAAATACACGGACCGGGGTTACACCCTTCACAATACAGACATCCTGAAGATCGGGGGCAAAAAACTCTACCAAAACCAAGCGCGTCGCTGCTAGCGTCCTTCTCGCCTGACCTTCACTACCGCCCTCCCATTTGCTACTCAGTACATCCACCACCCTCTGGAGACAAAATGAATAACGTGCCACTTCGCTGTTGGGCGTCTTGCAAACCTAGTTTCACAATACTTCCAACCAGAGACCTCGGCTTGTTGCTACCCGGCCAACTGGCCATAACTGGATAAAGCTAAACTATCGCGACCACCTGTCTACATAAAAAAAAAGTATGTTTTTTCCTCGAGTTCCAAAGCAACACAAAAAGTCTGAATAATTATTTGAATTTGTTCCTGGAGCTGAAAATGTTCCAGATCTCGTTAAATTTGTGTACATATGAACTTAAAATATAATCAGAAAGATAAATATGTGAAGAAAAAAAATCAACAAATACATTAATATTGTATTCCCACAAAACATGCAAAACCTACAATGTTCCAATGTAAGTTTTACACAGAAACTTACCTATAGTTCAGCCCAGAAAAGGGACAGAAAATATTACTTAATGAAATAATCTGTCTTGCGCCATAACTGTGTCAACAAACATTGAATAGCATTGAAATTACTGGTATATTTATATATAAAGGTTTTTATTATTTTTTCCTGTCCTTTTAAAAATAAGATGAAAACATTTTTAGAATACAGTACATTAATAATGAATATGTAGAACAATTCATATGTTGCAGGTTCAACAGTATTTGGTGCAATGGTTATAGTGAAGCAGTTTGGCATTCATAAGTGTGGACATGAAAACCAGCCTGTTCCAGCTTCCTCATGTCTGTTATCTATGCTGGGTGAAACCAACACAAGCAGGTTGGTTACACTTTATTGTGAGCCCTCCAAACCAGGAACGTACTAACATGGGACAAGGAAGGGGGCATTCATTCCCCCTAAAGTATACCTGTTGGGCAAGTTATGTCTCTTGCCCCCTGTTCCCTTCCTTTTCCCACAATTACATTTCAGAAAATGGCAATGGTTTATTTGTCGGGAAAAACATAGGCAATCCCATCCAAAGCACCAAGTTTTAAACAAATCGCATAGCAGAAAATTATCCTACAGTAAGTTATTACCTTTCCTCCTCCACCACAAAACTCCCAGAATAGTTAGTAGGTCTTTGCTCCAAACTCTGTAGCAGTTGGGATGGTGGCAATCACAAACTGAACAGTTGTTTAAAAATGTTTGTTAGGTACATTTTAGCTACACAAGATCGTGAACTGCAGGTTTTGGCGAGCAAGATTCCAGGAACCCCAGTATTATATCTACATCAAAAGACTCCCTCACTGCAACCACCATCAGAAGCAAGTGCAAGCTATGCATCTTTACAGACCAAGACCTTGTGAGTAAATTACTTTTTTTAAAAATTGTTTGTAGAGTTTCACGCAAAAACAGGCTAGAATGCATTTGTTGACTTTAAAATTCTTTGATATATGTATACTTATAGTCTCTTCATTTTTAGTGAACAGTTATTTTTAAAAAAATTTGAGTGGGAAAATATGAGATTAGTAAAGAAAAATTTTTTGCAATAGGGCAGAACTATGGAGGACATGTTAGAATGCTGTATGTACTAAAGTTAGGCACTAATTGTTTATAGTAATTTGCACTGTGTTAGTTTTGTTACTTAGTTGGTTTATTACTGGTTGAAGCTTACTGTAATCATGTCACCTTCATTGCATTTAGCTTTAGGCTGTTCAAGAAAGAAAAAAAAAACATGTTAAATTCCATATTCAGCAACTTCTGTACAGAGATCATGTGTAATGAATTGATTTTAAAGCAGCACCAATACATAATAATCGGTTTTTATTATTATTATTTGGTAGATGCGGTGTTGCGGATACAGTTAGTGTAGTTAACAGTGATGTAGAAAACTAGCACGTGTTATATTCAACTTTTTTCGACATGGCGAAGTCTCGGCGATGGATACAATTTAGACATAACTGGTAATTGAAAAAAATCCATATTTAATATGTACATGTAATTCATCTTTTTTTTGTGCAATAGAAAACAATTCACTAAATTTGCTACGTTTTGTTGACATACTACGGTGTTGGAAAATTAAAATGTGCGCTCATTCGTAGAACATTAGTGTTCAGTCACAACAAGGCCTTCTATAATATTACATCTCATTATGTATGTATAAATTTAGTGCTGGGAATTTCAGCCTGCAAAAGTGTGCATATACTTAGTGATGTCAATTTTGGGAATTATAATAAAATTATTTACAGGGACAAAACACCACTGAGACAGTTGGCATTATTAAGTAATGCAATAAAAAATTCGCCATGACAAGTATCAAAGACGTTAGGAAGTAAGTATTTTACTGTTCATTCTTCATTAATGACAGAATCCAGAACATTATCCTTTTGACATCATTACCAAGCGACGAAAATGAAAATGAGAGAACATAAAAGGTGGTAGAACGAAAGGTACAGACTATTCTGGGCTCCGAGCTAAGAAGTACCTACTACTTCGACATCATGAATAAACCTTACAAATAGTTGTTATAAAATTTAACAATGAAATATAATTGTGTTACAACTAATAGCTCTAATAATTATGTGAGCAAAAGCTAATTTGGTTTGCAGTGTATGACCAATATACAAATGTAATTTTAAGTGAAGATTGTTTAACTTTTAAACACGGTTGTGCAAAATGGAAATAATGGGTTAGTTAGAGATTTTTTTACAACACATACTGTTACATATTTTCTTCACATGAAATTGTATATTTAACATTGTAGTTTATAGCAGCGAGTATCAAAAGGAACAAGAGTCTGCTTAGTGCACCTAGTTTCTAGTATTTCCCCTAGCATAACTGTTATGTGCTGTACCAGTAATACAGTATTGTTTATTGAATTTGTGATCAATGTTTTATCTTTTAATATGTTTGGCTAGATATCTTACCTAATAAGTTTACACACATAACTTATATAACTATTAACTTTTAAAAATTATAGTGTTCAACAAAGAAAATTGCTGAATTTTATAAGGTGTTCACATAGTTTCACTGCATTTCAGATTAGGACGTTCCTAGCTATCTATAGAGAACAAAATATTTTTATATAATTTAGTGACACTTTTCTGCTAACTAGTGTCAGGGTTTCTAAACAAGCGTGACAGTCATTTATTTTGAGGACTGTAAGAGCTGTCCGTGTCAATTTTTTTTATGAATTTTTCAAAAATCATTTCTCGCTGTTATGTTATGATCTATTTTACAAAAATTAGCTGTGATTTCCCTAATGCTAAGTGTTATTTCCACAGTCTGAACAAATGGAAATACTTAGTAAATTTGTGAATATTAACTAATTCTGATGTTGAGTGAATGGGAGAATAATATGTATTTGGAAATGAACATCAGTTCCAATATGGAACTCAATAAGTTTGTCGTATAGGTGTATCTCATTATGTGAGAATTTTCATTCCAAATTGGTGTCTGTAAATATAAATTCTGGAATCAATCATTAATGCCCGGCAATTCATTGTGAGGTAAATGGTACAGTGTTGGTCTCACGTTTAGCAATAACTAAAGAACTAAAAAATTAAGATTTGTTGGAGTGTGAAAAACATATTTTGTCGTGTTGGTATGAACAGCAGTTATATTTAATGTCTTAGGTTGGCAATACAGTGAATTGGGTTATTTTGTTTAGGTGTGCTATCCTGCCAAAGTGTATCGTTTGTGTTTTTGACTGAAGCAATGTTCGTTCAGTTCAAATGTAACATACGTGGAGCAAAGATGTGTTGTTGGAGCAAATCAGTTGTATTTTTACATGCCCAGTTGCCCTATACTACAATAGGTTATGGGCCCAGGCGCTTAAGTGGCTAGGGAGTAAAAACGAGTGGTACAAGTTTTTCCGTTTTTGTGCGCGCAAGAAAGGTCGAGTTCCTATTTTTGCGAAAATGCTTAACGCGAGTTTACCGAGTGTAGAAAAACTTTTCGGTTGAGAGAACTATCAAAATTGGAAATTTGCAATGAAGGCCCTTTTGCAACTTGACGACTTGTGGAATGTTGTTGTGGGGAAAGATTAAGATAAACGAAAGGATGAAAAGGCTTTTGCTAAATTAGTTTTGTACATTGATGCAATCAATTTCTCTAGTGTAAAGACGGCGCCTACCACTAAGGATGCATGGCAACAACTTGAAAAGGCTTTTGAAGATTCGGGACTAACAAGGCGGGTCGGTTTGTTACGTTCTTTAGTAACTACAAGATTAGAGGAATGTAAGATCGTGGACGAATACGTTGATAGAATCATTTCTACCGCCCACAAACACAATCAAATTGGGTTTGAAGTGAACGATGAGTGGGTCGGGACGTTATTGCTGGCCGGTTTACCGAGCGAATATCGCCCAATTATTATGGGAATAGAGAGTTCGGGAGTAAAAATAACAGGCGACGCGATAAAAGTGAAGTTGTTACAAGATGTTCGTGGAAACCAGGCAGATTCCTATACATCTACCGACTGAGATGCGGTGCTAATCGCCGGAAAATACAAGAAGAATTCTCGGGAAAATATGTCCCAGCCTAAATCACCTGTAGTTTGCTACAACTGCAACAAGACTGGACACATTGCCCGAAATTGCCGAGCGCCTACGAGAGGGACGAAAGCAATGAGTACAAAGACGATAAAAGCAGGTCAGTCAACTAAACATGATTATGTTTTTGCTACTTTAGACAGATTGTTGCTCGAAAATAGTAAAATGGGGCAGTGGTATGTTGATTCTTGTGCTTCCACACACATTATAAACAGTAATGAGCATTTAAAAAATGTTGTGCCATGTAACACAGAAATAGTTACTGCAAACAGTTCAAGTCTTAAGGGTGCAGTGATAGGAAATGTAGATATTGATGTATACAACTCCACTGATAGGCAAAGTACACCTGTTAAAGTAGGGAGTGTTGTGTATGTACCTGAAGTGCCTGTCAATTTGCTATCAATAAGCAAAATTGTGGAACGTGGCCATAAAGTCATATTTAGTAAGTCTGGGGGACAGATCATTAGAGCAAATGGAGAAAGAATAGTCACAATGTCTCTAGATAAGGGCATTTTTAAATTGGATACTCCACCAGAATAATGTTATTTGTATAGTGTTAATGGTTTTTTATGGCATCAACGACTTGGGCATTTAAATAGGAATGGCATGTCTGTGATAAACAAGGTCACTTTGGGTATTAAAGGTTCTTTGAAATGTAATGACACTTGTGAAACATGTGTAAAAGGCAAACAAACCAGGAAACTCTTTGAGGTCTCTAACAAATGTGCAAAAAGACCCCTAGAGTTAATTCATTCAGACTTGTGTGGCCCCATGGAACAAGTTTCCATTGGTGGGTATAAGTATTTCCTTACATTTATTGATGAATATTCCAGATATTGTTTTGTCTATTTTCTCCGAGAGATAACTGAAGTACCTGAAGCGTTTGTTACGTTTAAGGATTTTGTTGAAAACCAGAGTGGCTACAAAATAAAAACACTAAGGACAGACAATGGGATGGAATATGTAAATTCACAGTTGCAGTAAATTTTGAAGAGGTCTGGCATAAAACACCAGACGACCATAAGATATTCTCCTCAGCAAAATGGCCGAGCAGAAAGGCAAAATCACACTCTAGTAGAAAAAGCAAGAACGATGCTGTTAGATGTTGATCTTCACAAGAGGTTTTGGGCGGAAGCTGTCTCAACTGCTGCGTACTTAAGTAACCGTTGTGCTTCAAGACCATTAGGAAACAGGACACCATTTGAGTTATGGTATGGCATGAAACCCAACTTATCTCACCTTAGAGTGTTTGGAAGCAAGGCATTAGTCCATATTCCAAAAGAAATACGAAGGAAGTGGGATCCAAAATCTACCGAAATGATTTTTGTTGGCTATGCTGAAGACAAGAAAGGGTACAAATTGCTGGACCCGAGAACAAGGAAGATCACATACAGCAGGGATGTTGTTTTCTTCTAAGGAAAATCTACACAAGAAAAGGTGATTACTGAATTACAACTACCTACAGTGGCTTATGACCTACAACCGGGTGGGACTCCAGTTGTAGATGAAAGTGATGAACAATAGGAATTTCGTGGCTTCTCTCCAATGCAAGCTTCATCCCAAAAGGGTAGTGATGAGTCTGAAACAATTACAGACGAATTTTGTGGCTTTTCACCCATGGATGTATCAGCGGATAAGAAGTCTGCAACATGCCGGAGGATGACTCTCATGACTCCTTGTAAGAAACAGGAAGATTCCTTATATTTTTCTGGCACAGATCAAGTTATGACAGGATATGATGATCCTCAAACAGTAGAAGAAGCATTAAGTGGTCAAGAAGCATGTGAATGGATGAAGGCTATGGAGGAAGAACATAATTCTTTGCTTGAAAATGAGGCTTATGAACTTGCAGATTGAATCGAAGGAAGGAAAGTCTTGAACACAAAATGGGTCTTCAAATACAAGGGGACTGATGGTGGACAATTGAAGTATAAAGCAAGACTAGTCATACAAGGTTGTTCCCAAAGAGAGGGAATAGATTATGAAGAAACCTATTCACATGTGGTTCGGTATTTATCTATGAGATATTTATTTACAGTAACTGTGAAAGAAGAGATGCAAATTGATCATATGGATGTTAAAACAGCCTACTTGTATGGTGACTTAGATGAAACTATCTATGTTAAGCCTCCCCAAGAATTAGTGAAACCAGGTGAAGAAAGAAAAGTGTGGCTATTGAAAAAAGCTGTGTATGGACTCAAACAAGGAGGAAGATGTTGGAACAAGAAGTTGACAGTGGTTCTCAAGGATATGCATTTTGTGCAATCTCAAGCAGACCCATGTGTATCCCATAAATTCTCAAGTCAAGGAAAAATTGTTGTTGCTGTGTATGTAGGTGACTTGCTCATCATGTTAGACAATGAAGTGTTGAAGAAGGAGACTAAGTGTAAGATGAAGGAACATTTCAAGATGAAAGATTTTGGTGCAGTGAGGAATGTTTGGGTATGAACATTAACCAGACAACTGAAGAAATCTCCATTGACCAGACTGACTACATACACAAGATTCTTCAGAGATTCAACGTGAGCGACTGCAAACCTGTTGCGACAACAATGGAGACAGGCATAAAGATTTATGAAGATGAAGACACTCTACCAGATAGTGTACCTTATCAGGAGGCAGTAGGAAGTCTTTTATATTTGGCTCAAATCTGTAGACCAGATATTTCCTTTGCTGTGGGTATAGTGAGTAGATTTAACAAAAACCCTAAAAAGTGTCATTGGATAGCTGTGAAGAGGATTTTCCGATATCTCAAGGGAACTCTAAATTTGAAACTTAAGTTTCTCAGAGATTCCAACCATCCTCTAGTTGGATTTAGCGATGCAGATTGGGGGTATGAGTTGAATGGCAGATATTCCATATCTGGAAGTTGTTTCAAATCCCAGGGTGCATTGATTACTTGGTATAGTAAGAAGCAGAAAACTGTTGCGCTATCTACAACTGAGGCTGAATACGTTGCTCTTTCCTTTACTGCTCAAGAAGTCTCGTGGCTTAGGCAGCTAATGAAGGAAACAGAATCTGAACTTGAAAACATTTCATTAACATTATTTTGTGACAATAGAGGAGCTATTCAGCTAGCGAAAAATCTGATAACTAGTTATAAGAGTAAACACGTAGATATTAGATATCATTTCCTAAGGCAGCATGTCGAAAATAATGTGATTTCTATTGAACATTTGCGTAGTGAAGATATGTTGTCTGATATCTTAAACCTTTGTCAAAATCAAGTCACACAGCATTGTTAAAGAAAATAGGGTTATATATCTAGAGTTAAGGTAGTGCCATGTTTGATAAATACTTTGATGTTGAAAAACTGATGGTATGCTAACCTGTATGAACACTCATGAAGAAATATATTTTCAATGGTGGGTGTTGGAGTGTGAAAAACATATTTTGTCATGTTGGTATGAACAGCAGTTATATTTAATGTCTTAGGTTGGCAATACAGTGAATTGGGTTATTTTGTTTAGGTTGGCTATCTTGCCAAAGTGTATCGTTTGTGTTTTTGACTGAAGCAATGTTCGTTCAGTTTGAATGTAACATTCGTGGAGTAAAGATGTGTTGTTGGAGCAAATCAGTTTTATTTTTACATGCCCAGTTGCCCTATACTACAACAAGATTAGCTCAGAGGATGAGCCAAAGTCATGTCTTGGAAAGCCCCTCCGGAGTATAATGACAGCCTTTTGTATTTCAGTTTCAAAATGCCTATACACTTGTAGGAGCTTTTAAGCACACATTTGTACATGTCGCGGAACAAACTCATCTCAATACCTGGGTTATTATTTTGAGTTTGTCGTTACAGTCGTTGAGACTAAATTGTATATAATTGTGGACATACGCCATTGCAGTGCAATTTCGTCCCAGAAATCTACGATATAGAGGAAGACAATAAAATAAATTAAAAAAAAAAAAAAAAAAAAAAAAAAAAAAAAAAAAAAAAAAAAAAAAAAAAAAAAAAAAAAAAAAAAAAAAAAAAAAAAAAAAAAAAAAAAAAAAAAAAAAAACTAAGGCTAGTCTGCCACATAGACCTATATAAACAAAAAAATCCATAAGGAATTATGTCAATTAAAAAAATTAAAAAAGGCAACAACAAAAATGTATATCCGAATTGAATGAGTACATGAAAAGCAATATAAAAAAACTGAGGACACCACAATTGCTTTTGTTGCCTTCGTTTATTGTTCTCCATTACCTCACTTGTGGATTTCAGGAACGAAATTGCCATGTATGTCTACAATTCTACACATTTGCATTCACTCCCATTGTAAATACATTCAAATACGAAGTCATTGATACATGGTGATATCGAATATTTTTGACCGTCCAGCAGAAAGTGTCATGTGAAGGAAAGGCGTTTTCTACATGTTGTTATGGTGGCGGTCGTTCGAACAAGTTCGGGGCTTCGATTACCTCTTCAGTACAGCAGCGTAACAGAACAAACGCTGCTACTACTACTAGGCTATACTTTACATGTGTTTTGGGTAAAAAAAAGTTAAATGAGTTGATCATTGGAAAAATAAATGATCTGTGGTTACACATGTATATTGTTTATTGGGCATAACCTATTATTCCGAACACATTTGTATGTAACAGTGTAAGACAGGTCATCTTTGCAATTGTGGGGTAAATGAATCAGTATAGTTCTGCGATGGTGGAAAATGGAACCGCTGTTCTATTCTGTAAATTAGGGCGTTATGCTTAATATTTTTTTACAATAGTTGTACAATTATTTCGTATGTGCTATATTTTGCGCCGATCATTACGAACACCGGGGAAATTGTAATATTTGAATTAAAGGTACATTTGATAGATTATTTATACTTCATTTTTCTTTCTGCGACTATCACCTTCGCAGAAAACTGTAACGTTTTAAATAAATATGAATGTATCATATATGAATTATATTTTGCGAAGTGAATTACATCTGAAACCAATATCATATTTGAAGAAATATACTTATGATAATTTTATTTATTTACAAGCTAAGTACAGCTACAGGTGAATTCCACTACTAGTTAGGAAAAAAGATCAATGTTATTAGTTTGGCAGTGGACGAATTTGTCCGCTAGGTTCGCTGCAATCCGTAAGGGGCTACACTGACCAATCAGAGAATGGTTTGAATAATTTCAAATGTTTGAATAGTTTAAAAATTCTAGTAGATTATTTTGCAAATAAAATTTAAAAGGAAAAATAAGTAAACTTCAACTATCAGAAAAATTAAACTTAAAGATTTTTCATTTTACATATCCTATATAAATTTAACTTTAATATTGTGTCACATTTTCTAGCCCCCTTAGCGATAACAGTGCAACTGGTGGCAGGGCTTGTCCCTTGCCAAACTCATCCATAAGAAAACCTTTCAGCTTCCTAACCTGTAGTAGAATTAACCTTAGTACTGCCTGCAAGTATTTATAGCAAAGTGGTTAGAGTGCATGGTTAATCTAAATAAAGATATTAATTTGTTTTAAATTTTTCGACCTTTTTTTTTTATTTCTTAAAAATTCGTTAAATATTTGCACAAGATAATTAAAATGTTAAAAAGTACATTTTGTTTAAATACGATAATTTTATGTACCAATAAATACATGGAAATTTCTATATCACACAGCTATTTTATCAATACTGCTATTTATACGTAAACTGTAAACTATAAATAAGTTAAGTATACATTAGTTATGAAAAATTGATGAGCTGTTGCTATTCTCTAAGAGAAGATATTATAATGCACAGTATGATTACTTTGGCTCATAGAAAAAAATGTTTGAAGTCAACACGGCCTGTAAAAATAATATTTTGACTTGCAGTATTTCTCTTCTACGTAATAACGGCAACTGATACAAATATATTTAAGTAAAAGTGTATGCAAAAGAAAAATACTAGGCGTAACGAAAGTGAGAAATAAATATATATAGATATAACATTATTAGAACTTCACAAAATAAAAAGTGTTGTTGTTCTTAACCCGATGCGCAGTCTGTACGGCTCAACTGCACAAACCCAAGCATTATTATAAGTGGAGGAAATGTAAATACAAAATTATTTTACCAAGCTTCATACTCTTGAAATGAAACTCGAGACAGTGACAACATCATGCGTGCATACAAGATTTTGTCTACTGTTTTCATTGATGCAAATCTTCTAGAATGATTAAAGTGTTTTTAGTATTGGACTGTCAGTTATATCTGATAATTGCAATAAATTTCAAATAATGCTTGTGGATTCAATTTTGTTAAGCAGTCTTATAGTGGTTTTAGTGCGAACAGTTCTTGTTTTTAGTAGTTATTGGCGTATGGTTTGATCTAAGGCTCTTTATTCAAAAGATCTTTTTTTTTATATCAAGACAATATTTTGCTATACCTATGTAACAATACGTGTGTATGCCAATCGCTGCCAGAAATTATATATCAGAGTACCGAAGCTATGTGGAAATAAATGTGTCACCAGCTGCAGATTGTACATTAAATGTTGCTTGTTTATTAGTTACCAAAAGTGTGTGTGCTCACTGTAGTAATGTTCTACTCTAGTATTGTACTTTGATAATTCTTCCTTACTTCACTGTTACAAAAAAAATCTTTTTTAAAAATTGCAGTCGATAGCAATGTAAGGCCAAACATAACTGTTTCGATAAATTTGGACTGATAAAATTTTCAGATGTAAAATGAGAATTATGAAATTGAATTTAATGTGCCTCATAATGTGTTCAGAATCAAACTAAGGGAATGTATTTCAAATTATTTAAGTTATTGTGTGACATTTGCTTTACACAAATGCCATAAAAATAATTTCTTTGCACAATAATCACGCTTACGCGCGTTATTCCAATATCGTAAAATTAAACACACTGTTTGTTGTAATTTTTCCGATTTGACAGGAACATTTAACGTTTATTTCAAAATGCGATGCTCAAAGTACGGTACACTTTATTCTTGAAAAGAAAAGTTCTCATCCACATTTAGGCCTACACTGAATGTTATGTTTATTCCAAAATTCAATGCTCAAAATACAGTACACTTTATTATTGAAAAGAAAAGTTCTCATCCACATTAGACCTACACTGAATATAATGCAAGTTGTTACGACGTACAACTAAAATTATTTATTTGAGGTTGTTCACGTAAAGTACAAGAATTGTTCCTGTTATAAATAATATTGAAAGTTCAAAATTTGGTTTTAGGAACTTTATTTTAGTTTATAATACATTTATACAATTACATTTACATTTAAGAAGGTTACTTGCGGAGGGAGGCATGAATAGATATTTAAGTTAAAGAGTTTTGTTTAAAATATTATTTATGAGCCGCTTAATTAGTTACAACAACAGTCCCACCTTTAAATGTTGTCGAGGTTGATGTGCTAGATCGGACACGGCGAACGGCACGTCGTAGGTGGATGTCGTGGTGCATCTTGAAGGTGATGTGTCCCAGAAGGCATTGGCTTACAGACAGACAAGGACACACCCCTATATTGTGCCAGGCCCGTAGCTAGAAAATTATTTCAGATCGGGCGAACCATTGCCCAGGAGGGGCTAGTTTGCCTGTGTATCACCTATTTCTGCAGAAGTGTATAGGTCTATCTTATGATAGGTCGGGCAAAAATTAACCCAGGTCGGGCGTAGCTCGACTTGGCCCCCACCTGGCTATGGGCCTGTATTTTGCCCTGTGTGGCAGTTTGTGTCGCTGTTGGAGTGGGGAGGTTATCCTTGACGCTTGCAGCAACTACTAGTTGAATAATATTAATTCCTGGCCGAGTGGACTGGTTACAGTTCCATTTTGGATGTTAGAACTAGCAATGCTTCTCACTGCATGGTTCGTAACAAAGTGTCTAAGGGTGTTCAACATCTCTACGAAAACGAGGAAGTGAATCTGGATAACTTAGCATAATGAAAGGATAAATTATTGTAGTTATAAATATATTACAGGAATTCCAACCATGGCTTTAATTGAACATAGTCCTTATAAAACACATTTTGTAATAACAATTCTTAAATTTAAGAGCTTGATGCAACGAGCATACAAATGAGAATTCGCTTAAAATTTATGGTGTATGTTTGAATAACGTTTTAAATATCAGGAAAGTTAAGATCTTTTAATTTGAAGCTGCTTAACATTGTCTAGTTTTGAATCAGAACCATGTACTGTATAGTGATATACTGTACTCTTAAGACATCAAATGAATACTGAAATCTATTAAACACATGCTATGTGAAAATCAAAAACTAAGTTATGCGTACAGCAGTCATCATTTTACTAAAACAACATTTTTTTAGAGCACTAAACCCTTGCGAAATCAAAGCAGTTGGTTTCTTGCTCCTTGCAAAATAAAATCATGACATTGGTTCCATTTTCAGGATCCAAATATCTCACATTTAATTTTATTGAAAAGCCATTCGAATAGCTTCAGTTTAAAAATTATAATTCCTTAAATGTTAAAATTCAAGCCCATTTGACTACGAAATTACGAAGTATTTGTACTGTTGTAACGTTTATACTTACAGACGCAAAGGATAATTTAATTGTTACAACGTACATAATTATTTACTTTTGGTTTCCTTAACAGGGATAAAATTCAGGGGCTATTCCTTATGAAATATTAGGTACGTTTTTATAATGCGGCTTATAGGATTTCTAGTTATTAAAATTGACTGTGAAAATTGTTTTTAACATTTCATTTATGCAATGTTACGTAAACTATTTAAATACTAAAAACTAAACAAAGTTTTTACCTCATACTGCTATATTGTTCAGTATAACTTCAATCGACAAAGAAACTATTCCAAAGACTTGCACTCTCAAAATAATACAGATGGCAGAAAACAGCAGTTTTGTCTAAATAATAGATATTGTACACTTGTCACAGATCTCTTTGTGCTATTTTTTATTAATTTGTGAAGTAAGCATTTGCAGCAATATATATATATATTTTACGTGGGCCTCTTTTTAAAAAATATATATGTAATACGCTACAATGCTCGCCGAACTCATGGCTAAACTAGTTCTAAGCAATGAAAGGGAGCTGCTCTGTTATGTTAACGTTTTAAGGTTGGTTTCTTTACATGTTAAAGATCCTCTTAGCATAAACGAGTTTAAGGATATCATTTAAATAGTTTACAATTTATTATTTTATTTTGTGTAAACAAAATGCTTAAGTCAATTTTCACTATTGTAAAGATGATTACCTCCTTTACGTATTATGGAAGGTCATAAATCGCATTATAAAAGAATATACATCATTTTCATGTATAGGGTATATTCCCCAAAGAAAGTATCCGTCTTTTGTATCCATCCTAAAGACATCAGTGGCGTCTCGTCAGGGTAAGCAAGGCAAGCAGTGCTTGCCCAGGCAGGTTCCTGACAATCCTCTGATAATAATAAATATTTACTTGTAACCTTGTCTCTACTAGAAGCTAACTATGACCCGTGAAAATAGGTGTATCATTTACGAATTCCGCTCAGATTACAACACTGTCAAACGGAAGATAAGAACTCGTTAACA